>JAEVFF010001409.1:45941-103871 GCA_018901945.1 Pugionium dolabratum | reverse complement strand
TCTAAATTAAAAGTTATGGACAATTGAGTGAGGACATGTCAAATTTATCGGACAACTAAATTGATCATTCTAAACTGATCATTGGTGCTCCTTGAGTAAAGGCTTATAAATGAAGGATAATGCATGGCATCACACAGTTTGGGATACATTTGATAACTTGGAGGCTTTCTCCTAGCTCTTTCGGTCTCAAATGTTCTCACAATATAGAAATTGAGCTTGATTAACATGGTCGTTGGATTCATGTCATTTTGAGCTCTAAATCAAATGTTAAAGACGATTTAGTGTGGACATGTCAGGTTGACCAGCTAGTTAAAATAATCATTCTAAACAGATCATTGGTGCTCCTTGAGCAAAGGTTTATAAATGAAGCATAATGTGTGGTATCCTGAAGTTTGGGATAGATTGGATTACTTGGAGGTGTTGTCGTAGCTATTTTGGTGTTACATTTTGTCACAATATAGAATATTCAGCTAGGTTAACGTGGGTGTTGGATTTGTGTTATTTTCAATTCTAAATCAAACGTTATGAATGATTTCGTACGGAAATGTCAAGTTGATCAGCTAATTAAAATGATAATTCTAAACTTATCATTGGTGCTTATTGAGTAAAGGCGTATAAATGAACCATAATGCATGGCATCACACAATTTGGGATAGATTGGATTACTTGGAGGCTTTGTCGTAGCTATATCGGTCTTAAATTTTATCACAATACAAAATATTGAGCTAGCTTAACGTGGGTGTTGGATTCGTATCATTCTGAACTCCAAATCAAAAGTTACAGACGATTTAGTGCAGAAATGTCAAGTTTAGCGACTAGTTAAATTGATCATTCTAAACTGATCATTGGTGCTCATTGAGCAAAGGTTTACAAATGAAGCATAATGCATGCAATTACACAGTTTAAGATACATTGGATTATTTAGAAGCTTTGTTGTAGCTATTTAATTCTTAAATTTGATCACAATATAAAAAATTGAGGTAGCTTAAAATGGTCGTTGGATTCGTGTGATTCCGAACTCTAAATCAAAAGTTATGGAAGATTTGGAGCAGACATGTCAAGTTGATCGGAAAGTTAAAATGATCATTCTATACTGCTCATTGGTTCTCCTTGATTAAAGGCCAATAAATGAAGCATAATGCATGGCATCACGCAGTTTGGGATACATTGGATTACATGGAGGCTTTGTAGTAGATCTTTCAGTCTCAAACGTTATCACAATATTGAAAATTGAGCTATCTTAATGTTAGCGTTGGACTCATCTCACTTTGAGTTCTAAATTAAAAGTTAAAGATGATTTATTGCGGACATGTCAAGTTGGTCAGCTAGTTAAATTGATCATTTTAAGCTGATCATTGGTGCACCTTGAGTAAAGGGTTATAAATGAAGCATAAGGAATGGCATCACGCAATATTGAAAATTCCCAGTATTGATAGATTGGATTACTAGGAGGCTTTATCATAGCTGTTTCGGTTTTAAATTTTGTCTCAATATTGAAAATTCCCAATATTGAAAATTGATCTAAATCAAAAGTTACGCACGATTTAGTGAGGACAAGTCATGTTGATCGGTCAGTTAAATTGATCATTATAAATTGATAATTCTAAACTTATAATTCTAAACTAATCATTATTGTTCCTACAGAAATGGCTTATAAATGAATCATAATGCATGGCATCATGCAGATTAGGTTAGATTGGATTTCTTGAAGGCTTTATGGTAGCTCTTTCCATTTAAAATGTTGTCACGGTATTGAAAATTAAGCTAGCTTAACGTGGGAGTTGGATTTGTGTCATTCCGAACTCTAAATCAAAAGTTACAAAAAATTTAGTGCAGAAATGTCAAGTTGATCGGCCAGTTAAAGTGATCATTCTAAACTGATCATTAGTGATCCTTGAGTAAAGGTTTATAATTGAAGAATAATGCATGGCATCACGCATTTTAGGATAGATTGGATTACTTGAATGCTTTGTGGTAGTGCTTACCGTTTTAAATGTTGTCATAATATAGTAAATTGATCTAGCTAAATATAGGCATTGGATTAGTGTGATTCCGAACTCTAAATCAAAAGTTACAGACGATTTAGTGCGAGCTTCTCAAGTTTATCATTTAGCTAAATTGATCATTCTAAAATAATCAAAATTGATCATGCTATTTTGAGCTCCAAATCAAAAGTTAAAGACGATTTGGTGCGGACATGGCAAATTGATCAGCCAGTTAAAAGTCCATTGGTGCTCCTTGAGTAAAGGCTTATAAATAAAGTATAATGCATGGCATCGCACAATTTTGGATAGATTGGATCATTTGGAGGCTTATTCATTGCTATTTTGGTCTTAAAGTTTATCACAATATAGAAACTTTAGCTAACTAATGTGCGCGTTGGATTCATGTCATTTTGAACTATAAATCAAAAGTTATGGACGATTTAGTGTGGACATGTCAAGTTGATCAGCCAGCTAAAATGATCAATCTAAACTGATCATTGGTGCTCTTTAAGTAAAGGCTTATAAATGAAGCATAATGTATGGCATCACACAGTTTGGAATACATTGGATTGCTTGAAGGCTTTGGCGTAGCTCTTTTTGTATCAATTGTTGTCACAGTATAGAAAATTGAGCTAGCTTAACGTGGGCGTTGGAATCGTGTAATTCCGAACGGTATATCAAAAGTTACGGACGATTTAGTGCGGACATGTCAAGTTGATGGGTCAGTTAAAATGATCATTCTAAACTGATCATTGGTGCTCATTGCGTAAAGGCTTATAAATGAAGCATAATGCATTGTATCACACTGTTTGGGATAGATTGGATTACTTGGAAGCTTTTCGTAACCCTTTCAGTCTTAAATGCTGTCACAAAAAGGAAAATTGATGTACCTTAACATGGACGTTTGACTCATGTTATTTTGAGCTCTAAATCAAAAGTTAAAGATGATTTACTGTGGAAATGTCAAGTATGCGGCCGGTAAAATGATAAATCTAAACTCACTATTGGTGCTCATTGAGTAAAGGCTTATGAATGAAGGATAATGCATGACATCATACAGGTTGGGATACATTGGATTATTTGGAGGCTTTTACGTACCTCTTTTAGTCTCCAATGTTGTCACAATATGGAAAATTGACCTAGTTTAACGTGGACATTGGACTCATGTCATTTTGAGCTCTAAATCTAACGTCAAAGATGATTTAGTGCCGACAATTCCAATTGATCAGCACCTATACTAACGTCAAAAATGATCATTCTATACTAATCATTGGTGCTCCTTGATTAAAGGCTTATAAATGAAGCATAATGCATGGCATCTCATAGTTTGGAATAGATTGGATTACTTGGATGATGTGTCATAGCTATTTCCGTCTTAAATTTTGTAACTATATAGAAAAGTTAGCTAGCTTAACGTGGGCGTTAGATTCGTGTCATTTTGAACTCTTAATTAAAAGATACGGACGATTTAGTGCAAATATTTCAAGTTGATCGGCCAGTTAAAATGATCATTCTAAACTGATCAGTGGTGCTCTTTGAGTAAAGGTTTTTAAATGAAGCAAAATGAATGGAATCACGCAGTTTGGGATCGTTGGATAACTTG
This sequence comes from Pugionium dolabratum, assembly GCA_018901945.1. Classification (NCBI taxonomy): domain Eukaryota; kingdom Viridiplantae; phylum Streptophyta; class Magnoliopsida; order Brassicales; family Brassicaceae; genus Pugionium; species Pugionium dolabratum. The sequence continues at coordinate 100,283 of JAEVFF010001409.1, read as the reverse complement.
GAGGCTTTTTCGTAGCTCTTTCAGTCTTAAATGTTGTAACAATATAGAAAATTAAGGTAGCTTTACGTGGGCGCTGGATTCGTATCATTCTGAACTCCAAATCAAAAGTTACTGACAATTTAATGCGGACATGCCAAGTTGATCGCCCAGTTAAAATGATCATACTAAAGGAATCATTGCTTCTCTTTAAGTAAAAGCTTATAAATGAAGCATAATGCAAGGCATCACGCAGTCTAGGATACATTGGATTATTTGGAGGCTTTTACGCACCTCTTTCAATTTTAAGTGTTATCTCAATATGGAAAATTGAGCTAGTTTAACGTGGGCGCTGGACTGATGTCATTCTGAGATCTAAATCAAGCATTAAAGACGATTTACTGCGGACATGTTAAGTTGATCAGCTAGTTTAATGATCATTCTAAACTTATCATTGGAACTTCTTGAGTAAAGGCTTATAAATGAATCATAATGCATGACATCTCACATTTTGGAATAGATTGGATTACTTGGAAGCTTTGTCGTAGCTCTTTCTGTCTTAAATTTTGTCACTATATAGAAAATTGAGCTAGCTTAACGTGGACGTTGGGTTCGTGTCAGTTTGAAGTCTAAGTCAAAAGATATGGAGGGTTTAGTGTAGACATGTTAAGTTGATCGGCTAGTTAAAATGATCATTCTAAACTAATCATTGGTGCTCCATGAGTAATGGCTTATAAATGAAGCAAAATGCATGGCATCACGCAGTTTGGGATAGATTGGATTACTTGGAGGCCCTTTCAGTGCAATTTTCGTCTTAAATATTGTCACTATATAGAAAATTGAGCTAGCTAAACGTGTGCGTCGGATTCGTGTCACTTTGAACTCTGAATCACAAGTTACGGACGATTTATTCCGAACATGTCAAGTTGATCGGCAAGTTCAAATGATCATTCTAAACTGATCATTGGTGCTCCTTGAGTAAAGGCTTATAAATGAAGCATAGTGCATGGCTTTACGCAGTGTGGGATACAGTGGATTACTTGGAGCCTTTTCGTAGCTCTTTCAATCTCAAATGTTGTCACAATATGAAAACTTGATCTAGCTTAATGTGGACGTTGGACTCATGTTATTTTGAGCTCAAATTCAAAAGTTAAAGAAGATTTACAGCGGATGTGTCAAGTTGATTAGAAAGTTAAAATGATCATTCTAAACTGATCATTGGTGCTCCTTGAGTAGAGGCTTATAAATGAAGCATAATGCATGGCATTACGCAGTTATGGGATACATTGGTTAACTTGGAGGCTTTGTCATAGCTCTTTCAGTCTCAAAATGAAGCATAATGAGTGGCATCACGTAGTTTAGGATAGAATGAAATTCTTCTAGCTTAACGTGGGCGTTGGATTCGTGTCATTCTGAACTCTAAATCAAAAGTTACAGCGATTTAGTGCAGACATGTCGAGTTGATCGGCCATTTAAAATGATAATTCTATACTTATCATTGATGCTCCTTGAGCAAAGGCTTATAATTGAAGCATAAAAGGCTTATAATTGAAGCATAATGCATGGCATAACACAGTTTGGGATTCATTGGATTAGTTGGGGCTTTGTCGTAGATCATTCAGTCTCAAATGTTGTCACAATATTGAAAACTAAGCTAGATTAACGTGGGTGTTGGATTCTTGTCATTTTGAGCTCTAAATAAATGTTAAAGACGATTTAGTGTGGACGTGTCAAGTTGATCAGCTAGTTAAAATGATTATTCTAAACTGATCATTGATGCTTATCGAGAAAAGATTTAAAAATGAAGCATAATGCATGGCATCATGCAGTTTGGGATAGATTGGATTACTTGGATGCTTTTTCATAGCTATTTCGGTCTTAAAGTTTGTCACAACATAGAATATTGAGCTACCTTAACGTGGGTGTTTTATTCGTGTCATTTTGAACTCTAAATCAAAAGTTACGGACGATTTAGTGCGGACATTGAATGGCCAATGAAAAGGATAATTCTAAACTGATCATTGGTACTCCTTGAGTAAAGGCTTATAAATGAAGCATAACGCATGGCATCACGTAGTTTGGGATAGATTGGATTTCTTGTAGGTTTTGTCATAGCTATTTTGGTCTTAAATTTAATCAAAATTTAGAAATCTGAGTTAGCTTAACGTGGGTGTTGGATTCGTGTCATTCTAAACTGTAAATCAAAAGTTACGAACGATGTAGTGCTGACATGTCAAGGTTATTGGATAGTTAAAATGATAATTCTAAACTCATTATTGGTGCTCATTGAGCAAAGGTTTACAAATGAAGAATAATCCATTGCATCTCGTAGTTTGGGATAGATTGGAATACCTTGAGGCTTTATCATAGAAATTTCGATCTTAAATGTTGTCACAATATAGAGAATTTTAACCTGGCATTGGATTCATGTCATTTTGATCTATAAATCAAAAGTAATAGATGATTTAGTGCGGATATGTAAACTTTATCAGCAAAGGTTTACAAATGAAGTATAGTGCATGGCATCATGCAGTGTGGAATAGATTGGATTACTTGGAGGCTTTGTCATAGATATTTTGGTCTTACATTTAATCACAATATAGAAATCTGAGGTAGCTTAACGTGGGCGTTAGATTCATATCATTGTTTACTTTAAATCAAAAGTTACGGACGATTTAGTGCAGACATGTAAAGTTGAACAGCCACTTAAAATGATAATTCTAAATGGATCAATGGTGCTCATTGAGAAAATGCTTATAAATGAAACATAATGCATGGCATCACGCAGTTTGTGATAGATTGGATTACTGGAGGATTTGTCATAGCTATTTTGGTTTTTAAATTTAATCACAATATAGAAATCTGAGCTAGCTTAATGTGGGCGGTAGATTCGTGTTATTCTAAACTCTAAATTAAAAGTTGAAGATGATGTAGTGCGGATATGTCAAGTTGATCGGTCAGTTAAAATGATAATTCTAAACTGATCATTGGTGCTCATTCAGCAAAGGTTTACAGATGAAGCATAATCCATGGGATCATGTAGTTTGGGATAGATTAGATTATTTGGAGGCTTTTTCGTAGCAATTACGGTCTTAAATGTTGTCAAAATATAGAGAATTCAGCTAGATTAACGTGGGCATTGGATTCATGTCATTTTGAACTCTAAATACAAAATTTATCGGCTACTTAAATTAATCATTCTAAAGTGATCAACGGTGCTCATTGAGCAAAGGTTTACAAATGAGGTATAATGCATGACATCATGAAGTTTGGAATATATTGGATTACTAGGAGGCTTTTTCGTAGATATTTTGGTCTTAAATTGTGTCACAATATAGAAAATTGAGCTAGCTTAACGTGAACGTTGTATTCGTGTCCTTTTGAACTCTAAATCAATAGTTACGAACGATTTAGTGGGGACAAGTCAAGTTCATTGGCCAGTTAAAATGATCATTCTAAACTGATCATTGGTGTTCCTTGAGTAAGGGATTATAAATGAAGCATAATGCAAGGCATCACACAGTTTGGAATACATTTGATTACTTAGAGGCTTTGTCGTAGCTCTTTCAGTCATAAATGTTGTAACAATATTGAAAATTGAGATAGATTAACATGGGCACTGGATTCATGTCATTTTTGCTCTAAATCAAATGTTAAAGATGATTTTAGTGCGGATATGTCAAGGTCATCATCTAGTTCAAATAATCATTCTAAATTGATCATTAGTCCTCATTGAGCAAATGTTTACAAATGAAGCCTAACGCATGGCATCACGCAGTTGGGGATATATTGGATTGCTTGGAGATTTTTTTCGTGGCTATTTCGTTCTTAAATTTAATCACAATATAGAAAAATAAGCTAGATTAAAGTGGATGTTTGATTCGTGTCATTTTGAACTCTAAATCAATAGTTACGGACGATTTAGTGTAGACATGTCAAGTTGATCGGCCAGTTAAAATGATAATTTCTAAACTGATAATTGGTGTTCCTTGGGTAAAGGCTAACAAATGAAGTATAATGCATGGCATCAAGCAGTTTGGGATACAATGGATTACTTGGAAGCTTGTTCGTAGCTCTTTCAGTCGTAAATGTTGTCACAATATTGAAAATTGAGCTAGATTAACATGGGCGTTGCATTCATGTCATTTTGAGTTCTAAACCAAATGATAAAGACTATTTAGTTCAGACATGTCAAGTTTATCAGCTATTTAAAATGATCATTGCTGCTCATTGAGCAAAGGTTTACAAATAACGCATAATGCATGGCATTACGGAGTTTGGGATAGATTGGATTACTTGCCAATTTGCCATAGCTATTTCGGTCTTTAATTTTGAGACAATGTAGAATATTGAGCTAGCTTAACGTGGTCGTTGGATTTGTGTCATTATGAACTCGAAATCAAAAGTTACAAACGATTTAGTGCGGACCTGTCAAGTTCATCGGTCAGTTAAAATGACCATTCTAAACTGATCATTGGTGTTCCTAGAGTAAAGGCTTATAAATGAAGCATAATGCATGACATCATATTTGGGATACATTGGATTACTTGGAGGCTTTATCGTAGATTTTTCACTATCAAATATTATAACAATATTGAAAATTGGGCTATATTAACGTGGCCATTGGATTGATGTCATTTTAAGCTCTAAAACAAATATTAAAGAGGAATTAGTGTGAATATGTCAAGTTGATCAGCTAGTTAAAATGATCATTCTAAATTGATCATTGGTGCTCATTAAGGAAATGTTTACAAATGAAGCATAACGCATGGCATCACGCAGTTTGGGATAGATTCGATTGTATGGAGGTTTTGTCGTAGCTATTTGGTTCTTAAATTTAATGACAATACAGAAAACTGAGCTAGCTTAACGTGGGCGTTGGATTTATGTCATTATGAACACTAAATCAAAAGTTACGGACGATTTAGTGGTGACATGTCAAGTTGATCGTCCATTTAAAATGATCATTCTAAACTGATCATTAGTGCTTCTTTAGTAAAGGCTTATAAGTGAAGCATAATGCAGGGCATTACGCAGTTTGGGATACATTGGATTACTTGGAGGCTTTTTTGTAGCTCTTTCAGTATCAAATGTTGTGACAATATTGAAAATTGAGCTAGATTAACATGGGCATTGGATTCATGTCATTTTGAGCTCTAAACCATATCTTATATATGATTTAGTGTGGACATGTCAAGTTGATCAGATAGTTAAAATGATCATTCTAAGTTGATCATTGCTGCTCATCGAGAAATGGTTTACAAATGAAGCATAATGCATGGCATCACGCAGTTTGGGATATATTGGATTACTTGGACGCTTTCTCATAGAAATTTTGGTCTTTAATTCTGTCACAATGTAAAATATTGAGCTAGCTTAACGTGGGTGTTGGAATCGTGTCATTCTGAACTCTAAATCAAAAGTTACAGACGATTTAGTGCAAACATATCAAGTTCATCGGCCAGTTAAAATGATAATTCTAAACTGATCATTTGGTGTTCATTAAGTAAAGGCTTATAATGAAGCGTAATGCAGGGTATCACACAGTTTTGGATTCATTTGATTACTTGGAGGATTTGGCGTAGCTCTTTCAGTCTCAAATGTTGTAACAGTATTTAAAATTGAGATAGATTAACACGTGTATTGGATTCATGTCATTTTGAGCTGTAAATCAAATGTTAAAGACGATTTAGTGCGGATATGTCAAGTTGATCAGCTAGTTAAAATGAACATTCTAAATTGATCATTGGTGTTGATTGAGCAAAGGTTTACAAATGAATCATAACGCATGACATCACACAGTTTGGGATAGATTGGATTACTTAGAGGTTTTTGTTCTTAAATATAATCACAATATAGAAAACTAAGCTACCTTAACATGGACGTTGGATTCGTGTCATTCTGAACTCTAAATCAATAGTTACAGACGATTTACTGCGGACATGTCAAGTTGATCGGCCAGTTAAAATGATAATTTCTAAACTGATCATTGGTGTTCCTTGAGTAAAGGCTAACAAATGAAGTAGTGTAAAGGCTTATAAATCAAGCATAATGCATGACATAACACAGTTTAGGATACATTGGATTACTTGGATGCTTGTTCGTAGCTCCTTCAGTTTTAAATGTTGTCGCAATATTGAAAATTGAGCTAGATTAACATGGGTGTTGGATTCATGTCATTTTTCACTCTAAACCAAATGTTAAAGACGATTTAGTTCATACATGTCAAGTTGATCAGCTAGATAAAATGATCATTCTAAACTGATCATTGCTGCTCATTGAACAAAAGTTTACAAATAAAGCATAATGCATGGCATTACGGAGTTTGGGATAGATTGGATTACTTGCCGCTTTTTCGTAGCTATTTTGGTCTTTAATTTTGTCAAAATGTAGAATATTGAGCTAGCATAACGTGGGGGTTGTATTTGTGTCATTCTAAACTCTAAATCAAAAGTTACAGACGATTTAGTACGGACATGTGTCAAGTTCATTTGCCAGTTAAAATGATCATTCTAAACTGATCAATGCTATTACTTGAGTAAAGGCTTATAAATGAAGCATAATGCATGGAATCACACAATTTGGGATACATTGGATTACTTTGAGGCTTTGTCATAGCTCTTTCAGTCTCAAATATTGTAACATTATTGAAAATTGGGCTAGATTAACGTGGTCGTTGGATTCATGTCATTTTGAGCTCTAAATCAAATGCTAAATACGATTTAATGCGAATATGTCAAGTTGATCTGCTAGTTAAAATGATCTTTCTAAATTGAACATTAGTGCTCATTGAGCAAAGGATTACAATTGAAGCATACTGCATGACATCACATAATTTGGGATAGATTGGATTACTTGGATGCATTTTCATAGCTATATTGTCCTTAAATTTAATCACAATATTGAAAACTGAGCTATCTTAACGTGGGCGTTGAATTCGTGTCATTATGAACTCTAAATCAAAATTTACGGACGATTTAGTGCGGACATGTCAAGTTGATCGTCCAGTTAAAATAATCATTCTAAACTTATCTTGGTGCTCATTGAGAAAAGGTTTACAAATGAAACATAATGCATGGCATCACGAATTTTGGGATAGATTAGATTACTTGGAGGACTTGTCATATTTCTTTCACTCTGAAATTTTGTCACAATGTTGAAAATTAAGCTAGATTATCATGGGCATTGGATTCATGCCATTTTAAGCTTTAAATCAATTGTTAAATATGATGTAGTGCAGAAATTTCAAGTTGCCCACCAAGTAAAAATGATTATTCTAAACTGATCATTACTTCTTATCGAGCAAAGATTTACAAATGAAGCATAATGCATGGCATCATGCAGTTTGGGATAGATTAAATTACTTGGATGCTATGTCATTGCTATTTTGGTCTTAAACTTTGTAACAATATACAATATTGAGCTAGCTTAATGTGAGTGTTTGATTCGTGTCATTCTGAACTCTAAATCAAAAGTTACATACGATTTACTGCAGACATGTCAAGTTGATCAAACAGTTAAAATGATAATTATAAACTGATTACTGGTGCTCCTTCAGTAAAGGCTTATAAATGCAGAATCATGCAGGGCATTACGCAGTTTGGGATACATTGGAATAATTTGAGGCATTGTCGTAGCTATTTTGGTCACAAATGTTGTCACAATATACAGAATTGATCTAGCTTAACGTGGGCATTTTTAAACTCTAAATCAAAAATTACGGACGATTTAGTGCAGACATGTATTGTTTATCAGCTACATAAATTAACTATTCTAAACTGATCATCAGTGCTCATTGAGGAAAGGCTTACAAATGAAGCATAATGCATGGTATCATGCAATTTTTGATAGATTGGACTTCTTAGAGGCTTTGTCCTAGCTATTTCAGTCTTAAATTTAATCACAATATAGAAATATGTGCTAGCTTAACGTGGGCTTTGAATTTTGTCATTGTGAGCTGTAAATCAAACATTACGCACGATTTAGTGCGGACATCTCAAGTTGATCAGCTAGTTAAAATGATAATTCTAAACTGATCACTGGTGCTCCTTGAGCAAAGTCTTATAAATGGAGCATAATGCATTGCAACACACAGTTTGGGATACATGTCATTTTGAGCACTAAACAAAATGTTAAACACGATTAAGTGCAAACGTTTCAAGTTGATCAGCTAGTTAAACTGATCATTCTAAACAGATCATTGCCTCATCGAGCAAAGGTTACAAATGAAGCATAATGTGTGGCATCATGCAGTTTGGGATAGATTGAAATACTTGGACGCTTTGTCGTTGCTAATTTGGTTTTTAATTTTTTCACAATGTAGAATATTGAACTAGCTTAACGTGGGCGTTGGATTCGTGTCATTCTGAAATCTAAATCAAAAGTTACGGACAATTTAGTGCGGACATGTCAAGTTCATCGGCCAGTTAAATATGATCATTTTAAACTGATCATTGGTGCTACTTGAGTAAAGGCTTATAAATGAAGCATCATGCATGACATCATGCAGTTTGGGATACATTGGAGTACTTGGAGGCTTTGTCGTATCTCTTTCAGTCTCAAATGTTATCACAAGATTGAAAATTTGAATAGATTAATGTGTTTGTCGGATTCATGTCATTTTGAGCTCTAAATCAAATGTTAAAAACGATTAAGTGCAGAAATATCAAGTTGATCATCTATTTAAAATAATCTTTCTAAATTGATCATTGGTCCTCATTGAGCAATGGTTTACAAATGAAGCATTATGCATGGCATTCACACCGTTTGGGATAGATTGGATTACTTTGAGGCTTTGTCATAGCCATTTTGGTCTTAAATTTCTTCACAGTATAGAAAACTTAGCTAGCTTAACGTAGGTGTTGGATTCCGGTCATTCTGAATTCTAAATCAATAGTTACAGACGATTTAGTGCGGACATGTCAAGTTGATCGACCAGTTAAAATGATAGTTCTAAAATGATGGTTGGTGCTCCTTGAGTAAAGGCTTATAAATCAAGCATAATGCATGGCATCATGCAGTTTGGGATATATTGGATTACTTGGAGGCTTTGTCGTAGCTTTTTGAGTCTCAAATGTTGTCATAAAATTGAAAATTGAGCTAGATTAACATGGCGTTCGATTCATGTCATTTTAAACTCTAAATCAAATGTTAAAGACAATTGAATGCGAAGATGACAAGTTGATCTGCTAGTTAAAAAGGTCATTCCAAACTGATCATTGTTGCTTATTAAGCAAAGGTTTACAAATGAAGCATAAGATATGGGATCACGAAGTTTGGGATAGACTGAATTACTTGGACACTTTGTCATAGCTATTTCGATCTTTAATTTTGTAATAATGTACAATATTGAGCTAGCTTAACGTGGAGGCTTGATTCCTGTCATTCGTAACTCTAAACCAAAAGTTACAAACGATTTAGTGTGCACATTTCTAGTTCATCAACCAGTTAAAATGATCATTGGTTCTCCATGAGTAAAGGCCTACAAATGAAGCATAATTCATGAAATCACGCAGTTAGGGATACATTGGATTACTTGGGGGATTTTGCGTAGCTTTTTTAGTCTCAAATGTTGTCACAGTATTGAAAATTGAGCTAGATTAATGTGGCCGTTGGATTCATGTCATTTTGAGCTCTAAATCTAATGTTAATGACGATTCGGTGCTGACACGTCAAGTTGATCAGCTAGTTAAAATGATCATTCTAAACTAATCATTGCTGTTCATCGCGCAAAGATTAATAAATGAAACATAATGCATGACATCACGCAGTTTTGGAAAGATTGGATTACTTGAACTCTTTGTTGTAGCTAATCCGGTCTTAAATTTTATCACAATATAGAATATTTAGCTAGCTTAACGTGGGCGTTGAATTCGTGTCATTCTGAACTCTAAATCAAAAGTTTTGAACGATTTATTGCGGATATGTCAAGTTCATCGGCCTGTTAAAATGATCATTCTAAACTTATCACTGGTTCTAACCAAGTAAAGGCTTATAAATGAATCAAACAGTTTGGGATACATTGGATTACATTTAGGCTTATTCGTTGCTCTTTCAGTCTCAAATGTTGTCACAATATTGAAAATTCAGCTAGATTAACGTGGCCGTTGGATTCATGTCATTTTGAGCTCTAAATAAAATGTAAAAGGCAATTTAGTGCAGGTATGTCAAGTTGATCAGCTATTTAAAATGATGATTCTAAACTGATCATTGGTACTCATTAAGCAATGGTTTACAAATGAAGCATTATGCATGGCATAACGCATTCTTGAAAAGATTGGATTGCTTGGACGCTTTGTCGTGGCTATTTCAGTCTAAAATTTATTAAGAATATAGAAAACTGACCTAGCTTAAGGAGGCGTTGGATTCGTGTCATTTTGAACTCTAAATCAATATTTACGGACGATTTAGTGCACACATGTCAAGTTGATCAGCCAGTTAAAATGTAATTCTAAACTTATCACTGGCGCTGCTTGAGTAATCGCTTATAAATGACGCATAATACATGGAGTCAAGCTGTTTGGGATACATTGTATTACTTGGAGGCTTGTTCGTAGCTCTTTCAGTCTCAAATGTTGTACCAATATTGAAAATTGAGCTAGATTAACATGGGCGTTTGACTCATGTTATTTTGAGCTCTAAAGCATATGTTAAAGACGCTTTACTGCGGACATGTAAAGTTGATCTGATAGTTAAAATGGTCATTCTAAACCGATCATTGCTGCTCATTGAGCAAAGGTTTACAAATGAAGCATAACGCATCACATCACGCAGTTTGGGATTGATTAGATTACTTGTAGGTTTTGTCGTAGCTATTTTGTTCTTAAATTTAATCACAATATAGAAAACTGAGCTACCCTATAGTGTATGTTGGATTCGTGTCATTCCGAAACTCTAAATCAATAGTTACGGATGATTTAGTACGGACATGTCAAGTTGATCGGCTACTTAAATAATAATTTCTAAACTGATCATTGTTGCTGCTTGAGTAAAGCCTTATAAATGAAATATATTGCATGGCATCATGCGGTTTGTGATACATTTGATTACTTGGAGGCTTTGTCGTAACTCTTTCTGTCTCAAATGTTATCGCAGTATTGAAAATTGGGATAGATTAACCTGCCCATTGGATTCATGTCACATTGAGCTCTAAATCAAATGTTAAAGACGATTTAGTTTGAAAATTTCAAGTTGACCAGCTATTTAAAATGATCATTTAAAACTGATCATTGGTGCTCATTGAGCAATGGTTTATAAATAAAGCATATTACATGACATCACGCTGTTTGGGATATATTGGACTACTTGGAGTCTTTGTTGTAGTTCTTTCATTCTCAAATGTTGTCACAATATTGAAAATTGAGCTTGATTAACGGGGCCGTTGGATTCATGTCATTTTGAACTATAAATCAAATGTTACAGACGATTTAGTGCGGGCATGTCATGTTGGTCAGCTAGTTAAAATGATCATTATATATTGATTATTGGTGCTCATTGAGCAAAGGTTTACAAATGAAGCATAATGCATGCCATCACACAGTTTGGGATAGGTTTGATTACATGGAGGCTTTATCATTGATATTTTGGTCTTAAATTGTTTCACAATATAGATTATTAAGCTAGCTTAACGTGGGCATTGGATTCATGTCATTTTGAATCCTAAATAAAAAGTTATGGACGATTTAGTGCAGACATGTCAAGTTGATCGGACAGTTAAAATGATCATTTTAAACTTATCATTAATGCTCCTTCAGTAAAGGCTTATAAATGAAGCATAATGCATGCCATCACACAGTTTGGGATACATTGGATTACCTTGGAGGCGTTGTCCTAGCTCTTTCGGTCTCAAATGTTATCATCATACTGAAAATTGAGCTAGATTAACATGGCCGTATTATTTATGTCATTTTGAGCTCTAAATGAAATGTCAAAGACGATTTGGTGCAGACAAGTAGAGTTGATCAGCTAGTTAAAATGATCATTTTAAAGTGATCATCGGGGGTCATTGAGCAAAGGTTTACAAATGACGCACAATGCATGGCATCACGCAGTTTGGGATAAATTGGATTACGAGGAGGCTATGTCGTTGCTATTTCGGTCTTAAATTTTTGTCACAATATAGATTATTAAGCTAGCTTAATGTGGGCGTTGGATTCATGTTATTTTGAAATCTAAATCGAAATGATCATTCTAAACTTGTCATTATTTCTCCTTGAGTAAATGCTTATAAATGAAGCATAATGCATGGCATCACGCAGTTTTGGATTACTTGGAGGCTTTGTCCTACCTCTTTCTGTCTCAAATGTTGTGACAATATTGAAAAATGAGCTAGATTCATGTGGCTGCGGATTTATGTCATTTTATGCTCTAAATCAAATGTTAAAGAAGATGTGGTGCAGTCATGTAGAATTGATCAGCTAGTTAAAATGATCCTTCTAAATTGATTATTGGTGTTCATTGAGCAAAGATTTACAAATGAAATATAATGCATGACATCACACAGTTTGGGATAGATTTGATTACGTGGACGCTTTGTCATAGCTATTTCGGTCCTAAATTTGTCACAATATAGAATATTGAGCTAGCTTACATGGACATTGGATTCGTGTCATTCTGAACAATAATAAAAAGTTACGGACGATTTAGTGCGTACATGTCAAGTTGATCGGCCAGTTAAAATGATCATTCTAAACTGATCATTGGTGCCCTTGAGTAAAGGCTTAGAAATGAGGCAGAATGCATGGCATCACAAAGTTTGGGATACATTGGATTACTTGGAGGCTTCATCGTAGCTCTTTCAATCTAAAAGTTTGTCACATTATTGAAAATTGAGCTTGATTAACGTGGCCGTTGGATTCATTTCCTCTTTAGATATAAATGAATTTTTACAGGTAGTTAAAATGATCATTCTATATTGATCATTGGTGCTCATTGAGAAAAGGTTTACAAATGAAGCATAATTAATGGCTTCATATAGTTTGGGATAGATTACATTAGATAGAGGCTTTGACGTAGCTATTTCGGTCTAAAATTTTGTCATAATATTGAATATTGAGCTAGATTAACGTGGCCATTGGATTAATGTCATTTTGAGCTTTAAATCAAATGCTAAAGAAGATTTGTTGCGGACATTTCAACCTGACCAGCTAGTTAAAATGATCATTTTAAATTGATCATCGGTGGTCATTGAGAAAAGGTGTACAAATGAATCATAATGCATGGGACCATGCAGTTTGGGATAGATTAGATTACGTGGAGACTTTGTCGTTGTTATTTTGGTCTAAAATTTTTCACAATATAGAATATTAAACTAGCCTAACGTGAGCGTTGGATTCGTGTCATTCGGATCTCTAAATCAAAAGTTATGGACGATTTATTGCGGACATATCAAGTTGATCGAATAGTTAAAATGATCATTCTAAAATGATCATTGGTGTTCCTTGAGTAAGGGCTTATAAATGAAGCATAATGCATGGCATCATGCAATTTGGGATACATTGGATTACTTGGAGGATTTGTCGTAGCTTGGAGGTTTTGTTGTAAATATTTCAATATTAAAGTTTATCACTTTATAGAATATTGAGCTAGCTTAATGTGGGCAATGGATTCATGTCATTCTGAACTCTAAATAAAAATTGCGGACAATTTAGTGCAAACATGTCAATTTTATCGGTTACTTAAATTGATTACTCTAAACTTATCATTGGTGCTCATTGAGCAAATGTTTACAAAGGAAGTATAATGCATAGCTTCACATATTTTGGGATAGATTGGATTACATAGAGGCTTTGTCATAGCTATTTCAGTCTTAAATTTTGTCACAATATAGAATATTCAGCTAGCTTAACGTAGGCGTTGGATTCTTGTCATTCTGAACTGTAAATTAAAAGTTATGGACGATGTTGTGCAGACATGTCAAGTTGATCACAAGTTAAAATGATCATTTTCTAAACTGATAATTGATGCTCCTTGAGAAAAGGCTTATAAATGAAGCATAATGCATCACATCACACAGTTTCAGATACATTGGATTACTTGGAGGCTTCGTCGTAGCTCTTTCAGTGTGAAATGTTGTCAAAATATTGAAAATTGAGCTAGATTAACGTGGGCATTGGATTCATGCCATTTCATCTTTAGTGCAGACATGTCATGTTGATCAGCTAATTAAAATGATCATTCTAAACTGGTCATTGGTGCTCATTGAGCAAAAGTTTACAATTGAGGCATAATGCATGGTATCACGCAGTTCGGGATATATTGGATTACTTGGAGGCTTTGTCGTTGTTATTTTGGTCTTAAATTTTTTTCACAATATAGGATATTGAGCTTGTTTAACATGGGTGTTGGATTCTTGTCATTCTATACTATATCAAAAGTTACGGACAATTTAGTGCGGACATGTCAAGTTGATCGGCCAGTTAAAATGATCATTATAAACTTATTGTTGCTCCTTGAGTGAAATGAAGCATAATGCATTGCATCAAACAGTTTGGGATACATTGGATTACTTGGACGCTTTGACGCAGCTTTTTCAGTCTCAAATGTTGTCACAATATTGAAAATTGAACTAGATTAACATGGGCGTGGATTCATGCCATTTTTAGCTCTAAATCAAATGTTAAATGTGATTTAGTGCGGACATGTCAAGTTGATCATCTAGTTAAAATGATCATTCTAAACTGATCATTGGTGCCCATTGAGTAAAGTTTTACAAATGAAGCATAATGCATGGCATCATGCAGTTTGGGATAGATTGGATTACTTGGAGGCTTTGTCTTACCAATTTCGGTCTTAAATTAAATCACAATATAGAAAATTGAGCTAGCTTAACGTGGGCGTTTGATTTGTGTCATTTTGCTAAACCAAAGTTTCGGACAATTTAATTGCGGACATGTAAAGTTGATCGGGCATTTAAAATGATACTTGTAAACTAATCATTGGTGCTCCTTGTGTAAAGGCTTATAAATGAACATTGGATTATTTAGAGGCTTTGTCGTAGCTCTTTAAGTCCTAAATGTTGACACAATACTAAAAATTGAGCTAGATTATCATGAGCGTTCGATTCTTATAATTTTGATCTCTAAATCAAATATTAAAGATGATTTAGTCCGGACATGTCAAGTTGATCAGGTAGCTAAAATGATCACTCTAACTGATCATTGGTGCCCACTGAAAAAAAGTTTACAAATGAAGCATAACGCATGGCGTCACGTAGTTTGGGATAGATTGGATTACTTGGAGGCTTTGTTGTAGCTCTTTCAATCTTCAATGTTGTCACAATATTGAAAATTGAGCTAGATTAATGTGGGCTTTGGATCATGTCGTTTTGAACTGTAAATAAAATGTTAAAGATGGTTTAGTGCGGATATGTCAAGTTGCTCAGCTAGTTAAAATGATCATTCTAAATTGATCATTGGTGCTCATTGCGCAAAGGTTTACAAATGAAGTATAATGCATGGAATCACACAGTTTGGGATAGAATGGATTACTTGGAGGCTTTGTCGTAGCTATTTCGGACTTAAAATTAATCACAATATACTAAATTGAGGTAGCTTAATGTTGGCGTTATATTCGTATCATTCTGAACTCCAAATCAAAAGTTACGGACCGTTTAGTGCAGATATGTCAAGTTGATCGGCAATTTAAATTGATCATTCTAAACTGATCATTGCTGCTCCTTGAGTAAAGGATTACAAATAAAGGATAATGCATGGCATCATTCTGGACTCTAAATAAAAAATTACGGATTATTTAGTGCATACACGTCAAGTTGATCGGCCAGTTAAAATGATCATTCTAAACTGATCATTGTTGCTACTTTAGAAAAGGCTTATAAATAAAAGATAATGCATGGCATCATGCAGTTTGGGACACATTTGATTAGTTGGAGGCTTTGTCGTAGCTCTTTCAGTTCAAATGTTGCACAATATTAAAAATTAAGCTATATTAACGTGGGCATTGAATTTATGTCATTTTGGGCTCTAAATCAAATGTTAAAAACAATTTAGTCCGGAGATTTCAAGTTGATAAGCTTGTTAAAATGATCATTCTAAACTGATCTTTCCTGATTATTGAGTAAAGGTTTCCAAATGAAGCATAATGCATGACATCACGCAGTTTAGGATAGATTGGATTACTTGGAGGCTTTTGTCGTATCTATTCCAATCTTAAATTTAATCACAATATAGAAATTTGAGCTAGCTTAACGTGGGCGTGGGATTCGTGTCATTCTGCTAAATCAAATGTTTTGGACGATTTAATGCGGACATGTCAAGTTGATCGGCCAATTAAAATGATAATTCTAAATTGATCACTGGTGCTCCTTGTGTAAGGGCCTATAAATGAAGCATAATGCATGGCATCACACAGTTTGGGATACATAGGACTACTTGGAGCCTTTGTCGTGGGTCTTTAAGTCTCAGATGCTGTCACAATACTAAAAATTGAGCTAAATTAACATGGGCATTGGATTCAAGTCATCTTGAGCTCTAAATCAAATACTAAAGACGATTAAGTCCGGACATGTCAAGTTGATCAGTTAGTTAAAATGATCATTCTAAACTGATCATTGGTGCTTGCGGACAAAAGGTTTACAAATGAAGAATAATGCATGGCATCACACAGTTTGAGATAGAATGGATTACTTGGAGGATTTGTCGTAGCTCTTTCAGTCTCAAATGTTGTCACAATAATTAGAATTGAGCTAGATTTACGTGGGCGTTGGATTCATATCATTTTGAGCTCTAAATCAAATGTTAAGGATGATTCAGTGCGGACATGTCAAGTTGATCAGCTAGGTAAAATTATAATTCTAAGCTGATCATTGGTCGTCATTGAGAAAAGGTTTACAAATGAAGCATAATGCATGACATCACGCAGTTTGGGATAGATTGGATTTTTTTGAGGCTTTTTTGTAGTTATTTCGGTTTTAAATTTTATCACAATATAGAATATTAAGCTAGCTTGACGTGGGCGCTGGATTCGTGTTATTTTGAGCTCTAAATCAAATGTTAAAAACGATTTATTACGGACGTGTCAAGCTGATCAGCTTGTTAAAATGGTCATTCTAAACTGATCATTGGTTCCCATTGAGTAAAGGTTTACAAATGAAGCATAATGTATGACATCACGCAGTTCTGGATGGATTGAAATTTTTGGAGGCTTTTTCGTAGCAATTTTGGCCTTAAATTTTGTCACAATATAGAAATTGAGCTAGCTTGACGTGGGCGCTAGATTCGTGTCATTATGAACTATAAATCAAAAGTTATAGACGATTTAGTGAGGACATGTCAAGTTCATCGGCGAGTTAAAATGATCATTTGAAACTGCTCATTGGTGCTCCTGTAGTAAAAGCTTGAAGCATAATGCATGGCATCACGCAGTTTTGGATACATTTGATTACTTCTAGGCTTTGTTGTAGGTCTTTTGGTCACAATTGTTGTCACAATATAGAAAATTAAGCTTGATTAACGTGGTCGTTGGATTAATGTCACTTTGAGCTCTCAATCAGATGTTAAAGATGATTTAGTGCGGAGATGTCTAGTGTATCAGCTAGTTAAAGTGATAATTTTAAACTGATAATTGGTGCTCATTGAGCAACGGTTTACAAATGAAGCATAATGCATGGCATTACGCAATTTGGGATAGATTGGATTTTTTGGAGGCTTTGTCGTAGCTATTTCGGTCTTAAATTTTGTCACAATATAGAATATTGAGCTAGCTTGAAGGGGCCGCTTGATTCGTGTCATTCTGAACTCTAAATCAAAAGTGACGGACGATTTTGTGCGGACATGTCAAGTTGATTTGCCTAATAAAATCATCATTCTAAATTGATCATTGGTGCTCCATGAGTAAGGGCTTATAAATGAATAAAAATTCATGGCATCACGCAGTTTGGGATACATTGGATTACTTGGATGTTTTTTCGTAGCTCTTTTCAGTCTCAATTGTTGTCAAAATATTGAAAATTGAGCTAGAGTAATGGGGCTGTTGGATTCATGTATTTTTGAGCTATAAAACAAATATTAAAGACAATTTAGTGCAGACATGTCAAGTTTATCAGTTAGATAAAATGATCATTCTAAACTGATCACTGGTGCTCATTAAGCAAAGATTTAGAAATTAAGCATAGTGCATGGCATAACGCTGTGAGGGATAGATTGGACTACTTCGAGGATTTGTCGTATCTATTTCGGTGTTAAATTTTGTCACAATTCAGAATATTGAGCTAGTTTAACATAAGCGTTGGATTGATGTTATTTTGAACTCTGAATCAAATGTTAAAAATGATTTAGTGCGGACATGTCAAGTTGATCAGCTAGTTAAAATAGTCATTCAAAACTTATTAATGGTGCTCATTTAGAAAAGGTTTACAAATAAGGCATAATGCGTGCATGACGCAATTTGGGATAGACTAGATTACTTGGATGCTTTGTCGTAGCTATCGGTCTTAAACTTAATCACAATATACTAAATTGAGGTAGCTTAACGTGGGCGTTGGATTCGTGTCATTCTGAACTCTAAATCAAAAACTTACGGACCATTTAGTGCATACATGTCAAGTTGATCGGCTAGTTAAAATAATCATTCTATATTGATCATTGCTGCTTCTTGTGTAAAGGCTTATAAATAAAGGATAATGCATGGCATCATGTAGTTTGGGATACATTGGATTAGTTGGAGGCTTTGTCGTATCTCTTTCAGTTCAGATGTTGCACAATATTGTAAATTGAGCTAGATTAACGTGGGTGTTGGATTCATGTAATTTTGATCTCTAAATGAAATGTTAAAAATTATTTAGTGCGCTGATGTCAAGTTTATAAGCTAGTTAAAATGATCATTCTAAACTAATCTTTGCTGCTGATTGAGTAAAGGTTTACAAATGAAGCATAATGCATGGCATCACGAAGTTTGGGATAGATTGGATTATTTCCGCTTTGTCGTAGCTATTTCGGTCTTAAATTTAATCACAATATAGAAAATTGAGCGGCTTAACGTGGATGTTGGATTCATGTCATTCTGCTAAATCAAAATTATTTTAAAGATTTAGTGCGGATATGTCAAGCTTATCAACCAGTTAAAATGATATTTCTAAATTGATCACTGGTACTCCTTGTGTAAAGGCTTATAAATGAAGCATAATGCATGGCATCACACAGTTTGGGATACATTTGACTATTTGGAGGCTTTAACGTGGGTCTTTAAGTCTCAAATGTTGTCACAATCCTAAAACTTGAGCTAAATTAAAGTGGGCGTTGGATTCAAGTCATTTTTGAACTCTAAATCAAATGTTAAAGACGATTTAGTATGGACATGTCAAGTTAATCAGCTAGTTAAAATGATCATTCTAAAGTGATCATTGGTGCTTACCGAGAAAAGGTTTTCGAATGAAGCATAATGCATGTCATAACGCAGTTTGAGATAGATTGGATTACTTAGAGGCTTTGTCGTAGCCTTTACAGTCTCAAATGTTGTCATAATAATTAAAATTGAGCTAGATTAACATGGGCGTTAGATTCATGTCATTTTGAGCTCTAAATCAAATGTTATAGACGATTTAGTGTGGGCATGTCAAGTTGATCAGCTAGTTCAAATGATAATTCTAAATTGACCATTGGTGCTCATTGAGCAAAGGTTTATAAATGAAGCATAATGTATGACATCACAAAGTTTGGGTTATATTGGATTTGTTAGAGGCTCTGTCTTAGCTATTTCGGTCTTAAATTTTTTTCACAATATAGAATAGTGAGCTAGCATGATGTGGGCGCTGGATTCATGTCATTCTAAACTCTAAATCACAACTTATGGACGATTTAGTGAGGACATGTCAAGTTGATCGGCCTATTAAATTAATCATTTAAAACTGATCATTAGTGCACCTTGAGTAAAGATTTATAAATGAAGCATAATGCATGGCATCATGCAGTTTGGGATACATTTGGTTACTTGGAGGCTTTGTTGAGCTCTTTCGGTCTAAAATGATGTCACAATATAGAAAATTGAGCTTGATTAAGGTGGCATTTGGATTAATGTCATTTTGAGCTCTCAATCTAATGTTAAAGAAGATTTAGTGCGGACATGTCAAGTACATCAGCTAGTGAAAGTGATCATTCTAAACTGACAATTGGTGCTCATTGAACAAAGGTTTACAAATGAAACATAATGCATGGCATCAAGCAGTTTGGGATAGATTGGATTTCTTGGAGGCTTTGTCGTAGCTATTTCGGTCTTAAATTTTGTCACAATATAGAATATTGAGCTAGCTTGATGTGGGCGATTGATTCGTGTAATTCCAAACTGTAAATGAAAAGTTTTGGACGATTTAGTGAGGACATGTCAAGTTGATCAGCTAGTTTAAATGGTCATTCTAAACTGATCATTGGTGCCCATTAAGCAAAGGTTTACAAATGAAGCATAATGCACGACATCATGCAGTTTGGGATAGATTGGATTTGTTGGAGGTTTTTTCGTAGCTCTTTCTGTCTCAAATTTTGTCAAAATATTGAAAATTGAGCTAGATTAACGTGGCTGTTGGATTCGTGACATTTTGAGCTCGAAATCAAATATTAAAGTCGATTTAGTGCATACATGTCAAGTTTATCAGCTAGTTATAATGATCGTTCTAAACAGGTCATTGGTGCTCATTGAGCAAAGGATTAGAAATGAACCATAATGCATGGCATAACGCTCTTTGGGATAGATTGGACTACTTAGAGGCTTTCTAGTAGCTATTTTGGTGTTAAATTTTGTCATAATACAGAATATGATCTAGTTTAACATAAGCGTTTTTTGGAATAGATTGGATTCATGTTATTTTGAACTCTGAATCAAATGTTAAAGAAAATTTAGTGCGGAAATGTCAAGTTGATCAGGTAGTAAAAATGGCCATTCTAAACTGATCATTGGTGCTCATTTAGCAAAGGTTTACAAAAGAAGGATAATGCATGGCATCACGCAGTTTAGGATAGATTAGATCATTTGGAGGCCTTGTTGTAGCTATTTCGGTCTTAAATTTTGTCACAAGATAGAATGTTGAGCTAGCTTGATGTGGGGGTTTGATTCGTGTCATTTTGAATTATAAATCAAAATTCGTGGACGATTTAGTGAGGACATGTCAAGTTGATCGGCCAGTTTAACTGATCATTCCAAAGTAAGCATTAGTGCTCCTTGAGTAATGGCTTATAAATGAAGCACAATGCATGGCATCACGCAGTTTGGGATACATTTGATTATTTAAAAGGCTTTGTCGTACCTTTTTCGGTCTCAAATGTTGCCACGATATAGAAAATTGAGCTTGATTAACGGGTCGTTGGATTCATGTCATTTTGAGCTCTAAATCAAACATTAAAAATGATTTAATGCGGACATGTCAAGTTTATCAGATAGTTAAAATGATCATTATAAATTGATCATTGGTGCTCATTAATCAAAGGTTTAGAAATAAAGCATAATGCATGGCATAACGCTGTTTGAGATAGATTGGATTCATGTTATTTTAAGCTCTGAATCAAATGTTAAAGACAATTTATTGCGCAAATGTCAAGTTGATCAGCTAGTTAAAATGGTCATTCTAAACTGATCATTGGTGCTCATTTAGCAAAGGTTTACAAAAGAAGCATAATGCATGGCATCAAGCAGTTTGGGATAGATTGGATCATTTGGAGGCCTTGTCGTAGCTGTTTTTGTTTTAAATTTTGTCACAATATATAATGTTGAGCTAGCTTGACGTGAGCGTTGGATTCGTGTCATTCTGAACTATAAATCAAAAGTTGGGGACGATTTAGTGAGGACATATCAAGTTGATTGGCCAGTTAAAATGATCATTCTAAAGTGAGCATTAGTGCTCCTTGAGTAATGACTTATAAATGAAGCACAATGCATGGCATCACGCAGTTTGGGATAAATTTTATTACTTAAAGGTTTTGTCGTACCTCTTTCGGTCTCAAATGTTGTCACGATATAGAAAATTGAGCTTGATTAATGTGGTCGTTGGATTCATGTCATTTTGAGCTCTAAATCAAACATTAAAGATGATTTAGTGCGGACATGTCATGTTTATCAAATATTTAAAATGATCGTTGTGAATTGATCATTGGTGCTCATTAAGCAAAGATTTAGAAATAAAGCATAATGCATGTCATAACGCTGTTTGGGATAGTGTAGATCACAAAATCTACACCCAAGAATTTGTATATAAGAAAAACGGAGCAATCTAATTGAAAATGAAATTAGATTGTTCTTTATAAAATTGGGGAAAGATTTGCTTTGTATTCTCGATTAGATGTTTTCTGTTACATGCCCCTCTCAAATACGTTCATCGGGTTATTTATATAAACATAAAGAATCTTTTTCTAGCTTCTACGAATATCCGGGTTGTTTCCCATATCTATCCCTGATCTTCGCTCACACGTTCACTTCGACTTTGACTTCTTCATCGGGCTTCAGCTCGAGTTCGACATTGCATTGGGCCTTTGAGCCCAATTATATTTTTCAGGAGGTCCGATTTCTTTGGTAAAAATCCAGCTCCAACAATGCCCCCCAGCCCTTTTAGCGAGGTGGATGAGCTGAAAGGGCAGCGACTATTGCATCGGGTTTGCAAATCTCGAAGCCCAAGATTCGTAATCATCATTTGATCCGACGGCCGAGATTTGGGGGATTTGAAAGGTTTCGCATATCTCGAGACGGTTTTTAATACGGCACTTGTTGATTTATTTCTCTTTCATTGACATAACTGTGCACGAAACCATTAAGGTAAGTTTTTCTCTACAGCTTTCTCTTTTCCTCCGATTTTCGACATTGTTCTCTGCAACTTTTTCATCCATTTTTTGTTTTGCTCGGTTTTTTGCTTCTTTAAAAACATTATGCTTTATGATTTCTCCCGTATTCTCCTTCTCTTTGTTCTACCTCTTTCTTTTTGACTGAAAAATTGAAAAGAATTATCCCCAATTTACGACTTCTCTTTTTCCGGCATTCCTATGGCCGATTCTCAAGTTCCTGGAACCTCTGGTCGAGAAATCTTCGGTCCTCACCCACCGTCGATTCTCGACTCTGAAAGTATTGTGAATTTATGCCAGACTTACGAGTTCCGGGAGGATATCGTTCTGTGCCTCCAATGAGCTCGCAGTCGCCTGAAATAGTGAGGTCGGGCTTTCAATGCGCTTCCTCAACCAATTTCAGTCGTTGTGGGCTGACTTTTCCAATTCTTCGGATTGTGCTCGATGTGCTTTGTCATATGGGGCTGGCATTCCCACATCGACCTCTATGGATGAGATAAGGCAGCTAAAGGATCTTTTAGCAAAGATGACTACGGACCGCTCATCAGATATTAGGCGAGCTGTTCGCGCTGGCAAACGGGAGCTTGCGACCAAATATCAGGCTGCCCTTTCAGCGACTAAGGAAAATTTTGTCAACAAGGGTATCGAAGTGGATAGCCCTATCAAATTTCAAGAACTCGCGGCGAATTTGAAGCTGCTGGTTCTCATTATCAAAAACGAGATCATTGAGCTCGATAACGAGGTGATATTGTTGAAGGAGCAAGAGATGGAGTTCGAGGCTGAACTAACTGCAGCACAGGAGTCGGACTTCTCCATCGGAAAGCTCGCACTTCCTGAAGTCTCTGAGGACTCAGTGGCGTTGGCTTAGTCCATGTCATGCAACGAGTTCGGCACGAATATCAGAGTGATCGGTGAAGTGCTTCGGACTGATGCATCGGTAGAAATCAAATAGAGCACCTTGAGCCCTTGAGCCCCCTTTTTTCTTTTTATTATCTTCTTTTTGTTTGTTGACTTTGGTGCTCGGGAGGGCTTTCATCCAGTTTGATTATTTCCGAATTCGAATAATTGGTCTTTGATTTTGAGTTCGATATTCTTATCGCTTTTCTGCTAACTTCGCACATCGTACCTAAGAACTGAAAACACTTGTAAAAAATCGAATGAACTGATGAAATTCAAACTTATCGAGTTCAAAACACTTGTAAATTTTGATCGATAGAACTGAATCCATCAAACTCGAAAGACAACCTTGTATTTGATGGGTTCGAGTATCTGAGATGAACTCGATTTGGGAGTTTGGATTGGGAATCGTGTTCTAGGGTTCTGTTTAGAATGGAACTAAAATCAAGGTAAGCTCGGCTTTGAGATTCCACTCGGAATCAAATAATGCGAGACAAGCTCGGCTTTGAGATTCTGCTTAGAATCGATTTGGTGCGAGATGTACTCGGCTTTGAGATTCTACTCAGAATCGATTAGATGGGAGACAAGCTTGGCTTTGAGACTCTGCTCGGAGTCGTATTAGTGCGAGACGAACTCGGCTTTGAGATTCCAATTGGAATCGAAAAATGAGATTTGATTTAATTTCTATTTATAACTTGGTTATGCAACATGCAAAAAGACTTTTCATAAAATTATGACTTTTCATAAAATTATGACTTTTCATAAAATTATGACTTTTCATAAAATTATGACTTTTCATAAAATTATGACTTTTCATAAAATTATGACTTTTCATACGAGTACAATAAGAAGATAGAAAAATTGGAGGCTGCGCTCTTGGGTAGAGTTGCCTACGTACCCTGTCAGGTGATCAAGCCTTTACGTAGTTCGATTGTTGATAGTGCTCAATGATAATACTTTTTCAGATTCATGGCGTTCCATGATCAAAGTTCTGGCACTCCATTGAGTTTTTCGAGCTTGTATACGCCGTTCCGGATTATTTGAGTTACCCGATAGGGACCTTCCCAATTGGTTCCTAGTTTACCGGCATTCATCTCTTTCGTATTTTTTTGTACTTTTCTGAGTACAAGATCGCCCTCGTTAAATCTGCGCAGTTTCACTTTGGAGTTGTAGAATCGTGTAATGGCCTGCTGATAATTCTGGATTCTAATGAGTGCTTGGTCTCTGCGTTCATCGATTGAATCGTGATGATCTACAAGCATTTAATTATTCAGCTCTTCATTCGTTGGACATATGGTCTTTCGAAGGCTTGGAATCGATACTTCTGCAGGCACCATTCCTTCCATTCCATAAGCTAATGAGAATGGAGTTTCACCAGTAGCTTTTCGGGGAGTGGTTCACCAAGCCCAAAGTACTCCTGGAAGCTCGTCGTACCATTTTCCTTTTTTGGCATCTAGGCGCTTTTTCAGGTTAGACAGGTTGGATTTATTTGCTGCTTCGGCTTTTCCATTCCCCTGGGGGTAACGAGGGTCCGACTTTGTCAATGGGTTTTCCATGTTTTGCAGAACTTTTCAAAGCCCTTCGAAATGAATTATGATCCGTTATCTGTGACGATTTCGTACGATAACCCGTGGTGACATATTATATATTTCCATATGAAGTTTTTGACTTCAATTTGGGTTATCTGTTGATATCTTCTGCTTCGATGCATTTGGTGAAATAGCCGGTTAGGACTAGTAGGAATTTTATCCTTTTTGGTCCTTCTGATTCGTGGAGTGGACCGAATATGTCCATCGACCATCTCATGAATGGGTATGGAGCTGAGATAGATGACAGCTCTTATGTCGGGTGGTTAATTATTGGGGCATGCCTTTGGGATTTGTCACATTTGCTTGAATAGGTCATGTAGTCGGTGACGATTGTTGGCCAAAAGTATTCTTGCTATTTAGTTCGATGGGTAGTTCCCTTCCTCCCGAGTGGTTTCCACAAGAACCTTCATGGATATCTGCCATGAGATTTAGGGTTTCGTTGCCATTGATGCATTTGAGGTATTGTCCTGATATGCTTCGTTTATATAATTCACCATTAACGATACAATATATGGCGCTTAGAGCCTTGAGCTTGCGAGCTTCCCACTTATGGGGTGGTAAGACGCCATTTTCTCTGTATTTTTTTATGGGGATTCTCTAGTTATTTTCTTGACTCACGACTTCTTCGGTTGAAGGAAGAAGATTAATGGCGTTGTCTGGAGTCGTTTCTATTTCGGCTACATCGACCATTTTTGGTACAAGCTCTATGCTTGGTCTTTTTATTCCTTCGACAGGACTGATTATTTTGACCAGCGGGTTGGATGTAGAATCGAGTGCGGCTAATGCGTCAGCTGAGGTATTTTCCCCTCGGGGAATTCTGGTCAGTTCAAATTTATTGAACTGGCTAGAGAGTTGGAAGACAACCCAAAGGTAAGCTTCCATTCGCTCGTCTCTAGTTTCGTATTCGCCATGGAATTGGCTGGTGACCAATTGCGAATCGCTGAATGCTGTTAATCGTCGTACTCCGATTCCTAATGCGAGCCTTAGACTAGCTATTAAGGCTTCGTATTCAGCTTCATTATTAGATGCCGAGAAACCGAGTCTGAACGATTGCTCTATTGTTTCGTTGGTTGGGGATGTCAATTGAATCCCTACTCCCGAACCTTGTTTTGAGGACGCTCCATCAACGTAAATTGTCCAAATGCCGAATTTATTTTCGCTTCTTTTTTTCTTACGGGTCAGCGATTAATTCAATGATGAAATCGCCTAAAACTTGTGCCTTATCACAAGTTTTTGGGCGGTATTCTATGTCGTATTCGCTTAACTCTATGGCCCATTTAGCCAAACGTCCAGATTGACTAGGACTACGAAAAATGGTTCGTAGAGGTTGGGACGACATTACTACAATCGGGTGAGATTGGAAGTATAGTCATAGCTTTCTAGCAGACTTTGCTATTGCTAAAGCCAATTTTTCCATCATAGGATAGCGAATTTCTACATCCATCAGTGATTTACTAACGTAGTATATCAGGTTTTGTATGCCTCACTCCTCTCTAACCAGTACTCCGCTTACCGCAGCCTGCAGTACGGTGATGTACAGGTATAGAGGTTCACCTTCTACTGGTTTTGCGAGTATGGGTGGTTCAGTTTGATATGCTTTAAGCTGTTGGAAAGTAGCTTCGCATGATTCGTTCCACTCAAATGCTCGATTTCCTTTCGATAATTGATAATAGGGGAGGCATTTATCGGTTGATCCGGATATGAATCTATTTAAAGCGGCAATTCTCCCGGTCAATTTTTGGACCTCCATCTTGTTTTTAGGAGATGGCATTTCAAGGAAAGCGGCACTCTGTTTAGGGTTTGCTTCAATCCCTTGTTGGTAAGTAGCTCCGGCATTCTTTAAACCGAAAGGCATTACTTTATAGCAGTAATGAATGCGGTCTTTTCTTGATCTTCTGGATTCATCAGGATTTGATTATATCCAGAGAAAGCATCCATGAAGGATAGAAGCTGATGACCTGCCGTTGGTTCTACAAGGCGGTCAATGTGTTGTAAAGGAAAGCTGTCCTTCAGACAAGCTTTATTCAGATCAGTGAAGTCAATACAGACTCACCATTTTCCATTTTTCTTCTTTACGATGACTGGATTGGCTAGCCATTCTGAGTACTTTACTTCTCAGATTGACTCGATTTTTAGTAACCTATCGACTTCGTCGTTTACTGCTTTGAGTCTTTCTGGCCCAAGCTTTCGGCGTTTTGGCTTTATGGGTCTAAACGTGGGGTCTACGTTTAGTTCGTGTGACATGACATCTATGCTTATCCCTTGCATATTGTCTGACGACCATGAAAATGTACCCTTATTCTCTTTCAAGAAAGAAATGAGCTCTTCCTTGATATCATCTTTAAGATTTGCTCCGCTTCCTACGCAGCGGTATGGGTAATTTTCATCGATACACATTTGGATGGTGAGTCCGGGGTTAGGACTGAGGTCTTTTATCGCTAGTGTATCGCCTTCTGTAATTGCTATTGGAGGGTGGTTACGGATTGCTTGTAACCACCCAGGTAGCATTTGCGCGACGCTCGCTGACTTCCACGAATGGTTTTCATACCGTTTTTGAACGGGAATTTGAGACATTGGTGGTAAGTCGAGGGGACTGCTTTCATAGCATGCAGCCATGCTCTCCCTAGGATTGCGTTAAATGTACCGGTTTGGTCTATGACAACAAACTCGATCATCATTGATACAAGTCTCGATTCAAGGCCGTATGCGAGTGGGCTGTTTGGAGAAGATTAGGTGAGAAACTTGACCTTAAGCTTCTGGATAGGGGTTTTCTGATTGGTATTGGATGGAGGGGTGAAGTGAACAACACGAGGGGTGATGAACCTTGTGATAAATCACAAACTTAGAGCTAGGAGAGATGGTCTCAACTAGGTTCTAAGCGCACAAGTCTCTTGAGATAATAACTTGTAGAAAGAAAATTCGATCATTATTAATTATCAAAAAGGTTGTCGAACTACAATGCTGGAAGGAGCCTTATTAATATGCTCGACAGCTTGACCTTCTAGGGTCGACTCAAGAAAAGAAATGGAAAACTTACAAAAGTGCACAAATGGAAAACTTACAAAAGTTCATAACCAAAAAAGGACTTCTACCTAAAATATCTTTGACTTAAACATGTACACAATCTAAATCCTACCCTGCAAAACAGAAAGAGGCAAGTAAATAATTTGAAAACTTACCTTTCTTACCTTTCGGCCAAGAAATGGAAGGTGGCCGACCTTGTGGCATGCATGCGCCTAGCTCCTAGTCTTTGACTTGGAGTAGGGTTACGAGTCCTTGGGCCTTGACCTCTCTTGCCACTAAAGCCCACGTCTCTGAAGTCCCTTGCATTGTGGAGAAGCCTTTGGACTTTTCTTTGCACTCTTGGCCCACTGATCCTTGCTGAGCATCTTCTAGGAGCTTGTTGACCCACAAGCTGAATTTGTGGAAGAGCGCCCTTGATCTGCTCCTTGTCATTGCTCCTGGAGGCACCACTGGTGTAGAGACTTCCTCTAGATGCATGTCTTGAAGCTGGTAGCTTATCTAGTCTGAGTCTCCTTGTTTAGATGCTTAAATGGTGGTGCAANTGGGACGACATTACTACAATCGGGTGAGATTCGAAGTATAGTCTTAGCTTTCTAGAAGACTTTGCTATTGCTAAAGCCAATTTTTCCATCATAGGATAGCGAATTTCTACATCCATCAGTGATTTACTAACGTAGTATATCAGGTTTTGTATGCCTCACTCCTCTCTAACCAGTACTCCGCTTACCGCAGCCTGCAATACGGCGATGTACAGGTATAGAGGTTCACCTTCTACTGGTTTTGCGAGTATGGGTGGTTCAGTTTGATATGCTTTAAGCTGTTGGAAAGCAGCTTCACATGATTCGTTCCACTCAAATGCTCGATTTCCTTTCGATAATTGATAATAGGGGAGGCATTTATCGGTTGATCCGGATATGAATCTATTTAAAGCGGCAATTCTCCCGATCAATTTTTGGACCTCCTTCTTGTTTTTAGGAGATGGCATTTCAAGGAAAGCGGCACTCTGTTTAGGGTTTGCTTCAATCCCTTGTTGGTAAGTAGCTCCGGCATTCTTTAAACCGAAAGGCATTACTTTATAGCAGTAATGAATGCGGTGTTTTCTTGATCTTCTGGATTCATCAGGATTTGATTATATCCAGAGAAAGCATCCATGAAGGATAGAAGCTGATGACCTGCTGTTGGTTCTACAAGGCGGTCAATGTGTTGTAAAGGAAAGCTGTCCTTCAGACAAGCTTTATTCAGATCAGTGAAGTCGATACAGACTCACCATTTTCCATTTTTCTTCTTTACGATGACTGGATTGGCTAGCCATTCTGAGTACTTTACTTCTCAGATTGACACGATTTTTAGTAACCTATCGACTTCGTCGTTTACTGCTTTGGCTCTTTTTGGCCCAAGCTTTCGGCGTTTTTGCTTTATGGGTCTAAACGTGGGGTCTACGTTTAGTTCGTGTGGCATGACATCTATGCTTATCCCTTGCATATCATCTGACGACCATGCAAATGTACCCTTATTCTCTTTCAAGAAAGAAATGAGCTCTTCCTTGATATCATCTTTAAGATTTGCTCCGTTTCCTACGCAGCGGTATGGGTAATTTTCATCGATACACATTTGGATGGTGAGTCCGGGGTTAGGACTGAGGTCTTTTATCGCTAGTCTATCGCCTTCTGTAATTGCTATTGGAGGGTGGTTATGGATTGCTTGTAACCACCCAGGTAGCATTTGCGCGACGCTCGCTGACTTCCACGAATGGTTTTCATACCATTTTTGAACGGGAATTTGAGACATTGGTGGTAAGTCGAGGGGACTACTTTCATAGCGTGCAGCCATGCTCTCCCTAGGATTGCGTTAAATGTAGCGGTTTGGTCTACGACAACAAACTCGATCATCATTGATACAAGTCTCGATTCAAGGCCGTATGCGAGTGGGCTGTTTGGAGAATATTACGTGAGAAACTCGACCTTAAGCTTCTGGATAGGGGTTTTCTGATTGGTATTGGATGGAGGGGTGAAGTGAACAACACGAGGGGTGATGAACCTTGTGACAAATCACAAACTTAGAGCTAGGAGAGCTGGTCTCAACTAGGTTCTAAGCGCACAAGTCTCTTGAGAGAATAACTTGTAGAAAGAAAATTTAATCTTTATTAATTATCAAAAAGTTTGTCGAACTACAATGCTGGAAGGAGCCTTATTAATATGCTCGACAGCTTGACCTTCTAGGGTCGACTCAAGAAAAGAAATGGAAAACTTACAAAAGTGCACAAATGGAAAACTTACAAAAGTTCATAACCAAAAAAGGACTTCTACCTAAAATGTCTTTGACTCAAAAATGTACACAATCTAAATCCTACCCTGCAAAACAGAAAGAGGCAAGTAAATAATTTGAAAACTTACCTTTCTTACCTTTTGGCCAAGAAATGGAAGGTGGCCGACCTTGTGGCATGCACACGCCTAGCTCCTAGTCTTCGACTTGGAGTAGGGTTACGAATCCTTGGACCTTGACCTCTCTTGCCACTAATGCCCACGTCTCTGAAGTACCTTGCATTGTGGAGAAGCCTTTGGGCTCTTCTTTGCACTCTTGGCCCACTGCTCCTTGCCGAGGATCTTCTAGGAGCTTGTTGACCCACAAGCTGAATTTGTGGAAGAGCGCCCTTGATCTGCTCCTTGTCATTGCTCCTGGAGGCACCACTGGTGTAGAGACTTCCTCTAAATGCATGTCTTGAAGCTGGTAGCTTATCTAGTCTGAGTCTCCTTGTTTAGATGCTGAAATGGTGGTGCAATCGGCTGGATCGGCTGTACCGGCTGGATTGTGCGAGGTACTGGCCGAAATGTCACCGGAGCCACCCAAGTTGATCCCGGAGCCGGCGGTGCCACCAATTGGGCCGGCGGTGTCATCCACGCCGCCGCCTGTTGGGCTGGAGGTTTGGGCATGTCCGCCGGAAATGTTGGTCGGGCCGGTCCGGCTGGTCGAAGGCCAGGCGGTACCGCTTGGGCCGGCAGAAGCGCCAAATGTCCCGGATGTCTCGGGCAAGCTCCCTGGTCGGCCAGTCCGGTCTCCTGGCCGGCCATACAACCTGATGTCCCCATCATCCCCTTCCCCTTCAGTAGGTTTTGACCTCAAAACTGGTTCATCTACATGGAAAGGGGCTAAGTCAGTTACGTTGAACGTGTTGGACACATTAAACTCACTTGGAAGCTCGAACCGGTAGGCGTTGTTGTTGATCCTCTCCAGCACTCTGAATGGTCCATCTCCTCTTGGTGCTAGCTTGGAACTCCTTAGGTTGGGGAACCTCTCCTGTCGTAGGTGTAGCCACACCCAATCGCCTGGCTGAAAAATCACCTCCTTTTTTCCCTTCTTGGCATGAGTCACATACTGCCCGGTCCTCTTCTCCAAATTCTCTGTTACCTTCTAGTGTATATTCCTTATGAACTCCACCTTGGATGCTCCGTTGAGGTTGGTCATCTCTGCTGGTGGCAGTGGCGTTTGCTCCAATGGTGTGAGAGGGTTGAAGCCGTATACTACTTCAAAGGGGGTCTTCTTGGTTGCTGAGTGCACGGCTCGGTTGTATGCAAACTCTATGAATGGCAGGCACTCCACCCAAGTCTTGAGGTTCTTCCCTAGTGTAGTCCTGAGAAGAGTCGACAATGTCCAGTTGACTACTTCAGTTTGGCCATCGGTTTGAGGATGGCAGGTGGTAGAGAAGAGCAGCTTCGTGCCAAGCTTCCTCCAAAGGGTCCTCCAGAAATGGCCGAGGAACTTGGTGTCCCTGTCTGATACGATGGTCCTTGGCACTCCATAAAGCCATACTATCTCCCTGAAGAACAGCTTGGCTGTTTGCGTGGCATCATTAACATTGCCACATGGAATGAAATGTGCTATCTTGGAGAATCGATCTACCACTACAAAGATCGCGTCCTTCTGGTTGATTTTTGGCAGACCTAGAACAAAGTCCATTGATATGTCACCCATGAATGCGTCGGTATGGGCAGTGGGAGATACAACCCGTGAGGGTGCACTCGGGACTTCGCCTTTTTGCAAGTGATGCACCTTGCACAATGGGCTTCTACTGACCTTTTGATGTGTGGCCAGTAGAAGTGCTCCTTGACCACTGCTAGGGTCTTGTCGACACCTAAGTGGCCCATAAGTCCTCCTCCATGAGCTTCTCGAATGATAAGCTCCCATAACGATCCTTGTGGTATACACAGCCTTCTCTCTCGGAACAAGAACCCTTCATGGAGATAGAACTTTCCATGACTTCCTGTAGCACACTCCTTGTAGCTCTCAGCAAGGTCAGGATCATCCTTATATAGGTCCTTGATGTGCTCGAACCCTAAGACCTATGCGTCCATGGTGGATATCAAGGCAAACCTCCTTGATAGTGCATCGGGTACCAAATTGTCTTTGCCCTTCTTGTACTTGATGACGTACAGGAAGGTCTCTATGAACTCCATCCACCTGGCATGTCTCCTCTTGAGATTTGTTTGCCCTCTGAGGTTTTTGAGAGTCTCGTGATCAGTGTGGATCACAAACTCCTTGGAAAGCAAGTAATGCTGCCAAGTCTCCAATGCTCGGACTAGGGCATAGAGCTCATTGTTGTAGGTGGGGTAGTTGAGTGAAGCACCACCTAGCTTTTCACTGAAGTATGCTACTGGCCTTCCTCCTTGGTTTAGCACTGGTCCTATGCCTATTCCAGAGGCATCACACTCCATTTCAAACGTCTTGTTGAAGTCGGGCAGGACTAGCACTGGTGCATGCATAAGGCAGTCCTTCAAGGCCTGGAATCCCTTCTCCGGAGCTTCTCCCCAGCTGAATCCCACGTTCTTCTTCACTACTGCCATCAATGGTGAGGCAATACTGCTGAAATTGGGCACGAATCTTCTGTAGAAGCTGGCCAGACCGTGGAAACTCCTTACTTGGCTGATGTTGCTCGGTGTTGGCCATTCTTCTATGGCTCGAATCATCTCTTCATCAACCTGTAATCCCTCTGAACTTACAAAAAAACCTAAGAAGACAAGTTTATCAGTACAAAAGATGCACTTCTTGAGATTGGCATAAAGCTCTTCTTGTCGAAGGGTTTTAAGTACCAACTCAAGATGTGTGAGGTGATCCCTTAAGCATTTACTGTAAACTAAAATGTCGTCAAAGTAAACTACAACGAACTTACTGATGTACGCCCTAAGAACTTGGTTCATAAGGCACATGAAGGTGCTTGGGGCATTAGTCAAGCCAAATGGCATGACTGTCCACTCGTAGAGCCCTTGCTTTGTCTTGAAAGCAGTCTTCCACTCATCACCTTCCTTCATCCTGACCTGGTGGTATCCACTCTTGAGGTCTATCTTGGAGAAGACCGTGGCTCCACTCAGCTCATCTAGCATGTCATCCAGACGTGGTATCGGATGCCGGTACATGACTGTGATGTTGTTGATTGCTCGACAGTCCACGCACATTCGCCAAGTCCCATCCTTCTTGGGCACTAGCAGCACTGGTACGGCACATGGACTGAGGCTCTCTCGAACATAGCCTTTCTCCGGGAGCTCCTTGACTTGCTTCTCAACTTCCTTAGACTCCTATGGACTCATCCGCTAGGCTGGCCGGTTGGGCAGGGCTACTCCGGCCACGAGGTCGATTTGCTGCTCTATGCCACGTAGGGGAGGCAAGCCTCTTGGTATCTCCTCTGGGAACACATCATGGAACTTGTTGAGGAGAGTTGCTACTTCAGGAGGTAGCTCTACCTGTTCCTTTTCTACACTTAAAATTTCTTTGAAGACCATTAGTAACATTAAATCCTTCGAGGCTAAAGCACTCTGGACATGGCTTGGTTGAATAAGAAAATTAGACTTAATGAGATTTTTTTCCTTACTCATTTGCTGTTGAAGCTCATGTACCTGGGCAGGCGTGAGAGGAGCTAGGCTGACCTTTCTCTTGTCATGCACAAAAGTGTAGAGATTGGTTTGGCCATCATGTTGGTCTCCTTGTCAAACTGCCATGGCCTTCCAAGCAGAAGATGGCCAGCTTGCATTGGCACCACGTCGCACACTACCTGGTCTTGATATCTGCCCACACTGAATGGCACGGTTACTTGCTCATGGATCTTGAGCTCCACAATGTCATCGAGCCATCTCAGTCTATATGGTCGAGGGTGCCTTGTCTTCTCTAGACCTAGCTTATCAACCATGTACACACTAGCAACGTTAGTGCAAGAACCACCATCTATGATGAGGTTACATACCTTGCCCTTGATGGTGCACCGGCTGTGGAAGATGTTCTCCCTTTGAATGGTCTCTTAGGGATCCACCATTGCACTGAGAATTTGTCTAGAGTGACCAGCACTTTCCCCTTCTGGTTCATAGTATTCTTCATCTTGGGATTCATACTCTCCAGCTTCCGTAATCAGCATGACCCGGTTGTTTGGGCACTACCTTGAGATATGTCCGCGATCCCTACACTTGAAACAAGTGATGTCACGTGATATTTGAGGGTTAGAGGACTTACTAGGCTCTCTCTGGTCACGGGTTGGCTCAGGAGGCTTGCTCTTGAACCGTGACTTGATCTCTATGCTCTTGCCTTTATCTACGGGCTTGGGGATATTGCTTGGTGCCCAAGGCGTCTTAGGCTTGCTGCGGATGTCTTGGCTCTTATGCTTGATTTGCTGCTCCGCCTGGACAGATAGGTGGAACAAGTCCTTGAAGTCATTGTAGATTTGCCTTTCCACCTTGCGGCTGATTCTTTCTTGCAGTCCATCCAAGAACTGTGCCATCAAAGTCTCCTCACCGTCATTGAGCTCCAGCCTGTTCCTTAGCCTCTCAAACTCTTCATAGTACTCCTCTACCGATCTGGTGCCCTGCTTAAGAGTACGAAAACATCGTTGCAAGTCTTTATGAAAATAAGGTGGAACAAACCTTTGTCTCATGAGATCTTTCATGTCGACCCATGAGTCTACAGGCCTCGATCTTTTCCTCCTTCATTCAGACACCTCACAATCCCACCAGATGAGGGCATTGTCCGTGAGTTGTGCTACTACCATGGAGACTCTGCTAGGGCCTGGTTGGTTGTAGTGATCGAAGATGTGATCCATCCTCCTCTCCTAATCAAGATAGGCTTCGGGGTCTACTTTTCCTGCAAAACTAAGAGGTGTTAATTTGACATCAGGATGAGTTACCCGGTTGTAGGCGTATTCATCTCCATCCTCATGATGTCTGGGAGGCATTCTTGGTCTCTGGTGATGACCATATGGCTCGAAGCCATCACCTTCTGCCTCTGGTTGCCGTGGAGGTCCTCTCGGACTAGAGTGATAGCCGTGAGGCTGTGCGTCCTCATCTCCATCCAGCTGGGGCTCCTCCTGTTCGTGCCGTGTCCTAGGGTGCTCAGGACAATCAGCACGGTCTTGCTCAGCCCTCACGTGCCTTATGGCCTGGAATCTCACAGGCCTCTCCACGTGCTCCAATCTCTCGCCGATTGATGCGAGTTGTGTTTGGAGGGTGGTGAACATGGCCATCATGGCTTTTCTTCTGCCATTGCTCTGCTACTAAAATCGATTAGGAGGATTTCTTATATAGAAGAATTCGAAAAAATGCAAAAATGAAAAACTAGGAAAAAGGAAAATTCGAAAAAATGGAAAGTTGAAAAAAATGGAAACTTCCTAACAACTAGTGCTAGCTATTTTGGTCGACATCTTTTGGTGTTTTTCCTATTTTCTTTTTCTTTTATTTTTAATTTAACTTAATAATAATGGAAATATGATTTAACCAAAAAGGAAAACAAAATTTGCAATGCAAGAATGAAACTAATCCCTAGTGATGCACGTTGGAGCTAGATGCACTCGGTTTGAGTTTGATGTTTTTTTTTCTTGAATGCGACTTAAAGTAATGCAAGAACAGGAAACAAAACTAAGTAAAGGATAGAAACAACCTATTTTAGGAGCATTAAGCTCTGATACCAAAATTATACAAGCCTCGATTCAAGGCCGTATGCGAGTGGGCTGTTTGGAGAAGTTAAGGTGAGAAACTCGACCTTAAGCTTCTGGATAGGGGTTTTCTGATTGGTATTGGATGGAGGGGTGAAGTGAACCACACGAGAGGTGATGAACCTCGTGATAAATCACAAACTTAGAGCTAGGAGGGCTGGTCTCAACTAGGTTCTAAGCGCACAAGTCTCTTGAGAGAATAACTTGTAGAAAGAAAATTTGATCTTTATTAATTATCAAAAAGGTTGTCGAACTACAATGCTGGAAGGAGCCTTATTAATATGCTCGACAGCTTGACCTTCTAGGGTCGACTCAAGAAAAGAAATGGAAAACTTAAAAAAGTGCACAAATTGAAAGCTTACAAAAGTGCATAACCGAAAAAGGACTTCTACCAAAAATGTCTTGAACTCAAAAATGTAAACAATCTAAATCCTACCCTGAAAAACAGAAAGAACAAGTATATAATTTTAAAACTTACCTTTCTTACCTTTCGGCTAAGAAATGGAAGGTGGCCGACCTTGTGGCGTGCACCCGCCTAGCTCCTAGTCTTCGACTTGGAGTAGGGTTACGAATCCTTGGGCCTTGACCTCTCTTGCCACTAAAGCCCAAGTCTCTGAAGTCCCTTGCATTGTGGAGAAGCCTTTGGGCTCTTCTTTGTACTCTTGGCCCACTGTTCCTTGCCGAGCATCTTCTAGGAGCTTGTTGACCCACAAGCTGAATTTGTGGAAGAGCGCCCTTGATCTGCTCCTTGTCATTGCTCCTGGTGGCACCACTGGTGTAGAGACTTCCTCTAGATGCATGTATTGAAGCTGGTAGCTTATCTGGTCCGAGTCTCCTTGTGTAGATGCTGAAATGGTGGTGCAATCGGCTGGAGCGGCTGTACCGGCTGGATTGTGCAAGGTACTGGCCGAAATGTCATCGGAGCCGGCCAAGTTGATCCCGGAGCCGGCGGCATCACCAATTGGGCCGGTGGTGTCATCCACGTCACCGCCAGTTGAACCGGAGGTTTGGGCCTCTCCGCCGGAAATGTTGGTCGGGCCGGTCCGGCTGGTCGAAGGCCCGACGGTACCGCTTGGGCCCGCAGACGCGCCAAATGGCCTGGCTGTCTAAGGCAAGCTTCCTGGTCGGCCATTCTGGTCTCCTGGCCGGTGATACGACCTGATGTCCCCATCAATCATCCTTTCTCCACATCCATTTACAGGGAGTTTGATGGTTCCAAGGGATAGTGTCGTTTCTACGGCAAATCCGGTCAGAGAGGTCTTGTCACTGATGATATATTTATCGTCGATACCCATTCTTCTGACGGCGTCATAGAAAATAAGATCTCCTGAGCTACCCATGTCGATCATGACCCTAGATATCTCGAATTTGCCTACATCTAGCCTAATGACGTGTGCGTCGTCATGGGGCATATCAAGAGATCGTGTTTCATTTCCCAAAACATAACTGCTCCTTCAGGTATGGAAGGGAGTGCATTGTCTGCTACGTCTTCCTTTGCTCGACGTTGGTATGATTTAATCGAGTTGATCGAGTCTCAGAAAATTTTTGATCCTCCATAGATGAAATCTATTCTTCTTCGAGGAGAATCATCTTCAGTGTCAATCAAGCTAGTTAAATCAATTTCGTTGAATAGTGTCGGGCTTCAGCTCGAGTTCGACATTGCATTGGGCCTTTGAGCCAAATTATATTTCCCAGGAGGTTGGATTTCTTTTGTAGAAATCCAGCTCTAACAGATAGATTGTACTTTTTGGAGGCTTTGTCGTATCTATTTCGGTCTTAAACTTTGTCACAATATAGAATATCGAGCTAGCTTGACGTGGGTGCTTGATTCGTGTCCTTCTGAACTTTAAATAAAAAATTACGGACGATTTAGTGCGACCATGTCAAGTTGATCTGCCTGTTAAAATCATCATTCTAAACTGATCATTGGTGCTCCATGAGTAAAGGCTTATAAATGAAGCAAAATTCATGGCATCACGCAGTTTGGGATATATTGGATTAGTTGGAGGTTTTGTCGTAGCTCTTTCAGTCTCAAATGTTGTCACAATATTGGAAATTGAGCTAGTTTAACGTACGCGTTGGATTCATGTTATTTTGAGCTCTGAATCAAATGTTAAATACGATTTTGTGAGGACATGTCAAGTTGATCAGCTAGTTAAAATGGTAATTCTAAACTGATCATTGGTGCTCATTTAGCAAAGGTTTACAAATGAAGCATAATGCATGGCATCACCCGGTTTAGGATAGATTGGATCATTTGGAGGCTTTCTTGTAGCTATTTCGGTCTTAAGTTTTGTCACAATATAGAATATTGATCTAGGTTGACGTGGGCGTAAGATTCTAATCATTCTGAACTCTAAATCAAAAGTTGTGGACGATTTAGTGAGGACCTGTCATGTAGATCGGCCAGTTAAAATGATCATTTTAAACTGATCATAGGTGCTCATTGAGTAAAGGCTAATAAATGATGCATAATGCATGGCATCACGCAGCTTGGGATACATTTGATTTCTTGGAGGCTTTTTCGTATCTATTTTGATCTTAAATTTTGTCATAATATGGAATATTGAGCTAGCTTGATGTGGGCGCTTGATTCGTGTCATTCTGAACTCTAAATCAAAAGTTAAAGATGATTTAGTGCGGATATGTCAAGTTGATCAGCTAGTTAAAATGGTCATTCTAAACTGATCATTGGTCCCATTGAGCAAAGTTTTACAAATGAAGCATAATGCATGACATCACACGGCTTGGGATAGATTGGATTTGTTGGAGGTTTTGTAGTAACTCTTTCAATCTCAAATGTTGTCACAATATTGAAATTGAGCTAGATTAATGTGGCTTTTGGATTCATGTAAATTTGAGCTCGAAATCAAATATTAAAGACGATTTAGTGCATACATGTCAAGTTTATCAGGTAGTTAAAATGATCGTTCTAAAGTGATCATTGGTGCTCATTAACCAAAGTTTTAGAAATGAAGCATAATGCATGGCATACCACTGTTTGGGATATATTGGAATACTCGGAGGCTTTCTCATAGCTATTTCGGTGTTAAATTTTGCACAATATAGAATATTGAGCTAGTTTAACATAAGGGTAGGATTCATGTTATTTTGAGCTCTGAATCAAATGTTAAAGTTGACTTAGTGCGGACATGTCAAATTGATCAGCTAGTTAAAATGGTCGTTCTAAACTGATCATTGGTGCTCATTTAGCAAAGGTTTACAAAAGGAGCATAATGCATGGCATCATGCAGTTTGGGATAGATTGGATCATTTGGATGCCTAATCGTAGCTATTTCGATCTTAAATTTTGTCACAATATAGAATGTTGAGCTAGCTTGATGTGGGCATTGGATATGTGTCATTCTCAACTATAAATCAAAAGTTGTGGGTGATTTAGTGAGTACATGTCAAGGGTATCACCCAGTTAAAATGATCATTCTAAAAGAGATCATTGGTGCACCTTGAGTATAAATAAAGCATAATGCATGACATCACGCAGTATGGGATACATTTGATTACTTGGAGGTTTTGTCGTAGCTCTTTCGGTCTCAAATGCTGTAAGAATATAGAAAATTGAGATTGATTAACGTGGTTGTTGGATTCATGTCATTTTGAGC
Source organism: Pugionium dolabratum (assembly GCA_018901945.1). Lineage (NCBI taxonomy): Eukaryota > Viridiplantae > Streptophyta > Magnoliopsida > Brassicales > Brassicaceae > Pugionium > Pugionium dolabratum. The sequence continues at coordinate 60,442 of JAEVFF010001409.1, read as the reverse complement.
TTTCAATCAAATGTTAAAGAGGATTTAGTGTAGACGTCTCATGTTGATCAGTTAGTTAAAGTGATCATTCTAAGCTGATCATTGGTGCTCATTGAGCAAAGGTTTATAAATGAAGCATAACGCATGGCATCACAAATTTTGGGATAGATTGGATTTCTTGCAGGCATTGTCGTAGCTATTTCGGTTTTAATTTTTGTCACAATATAGAATATTGAGCTAGCTTGATGTGGGCTCTTGATTCGTGTCATTCTGAACAATAAATCAAAAGTTATGGTCGATTTAGTATGGACATGTCAAGTTGATCTGCGTGCTAAAATCATCATTTTAAACTGATCATTGTTGCTCCATCAGTAAAGGCTTATAAATGAAGCAAAATTCATGACATCACGCAGTTTGGGATACATTGGTGTTTACTTGGAGTTTTGTCGTAGCTCTTTCATTCTCAAATGTTGTAAATATATTGAAAATTGAGCTAGATTAACGTGGCTGTTTGATTCATGTCATTTTGAACTCTATATAAAATATTGAGACGATTTAGTGCGGACATGTCAAGTTTATCATATAGTTAAAATGATCGTTATAAAATGATCATTGGTGCTCATTGAGCAAAGGTTTACAAATGAAGCATAATGCATGGCATAACGCTGTTTGGGATAGATTGGATTACTTGGAAGCTTTGTCATAGCTATTTGTGTCCTAAATTTTGTCACAGTATAGCTAGCTAACCGTTGGCGTTGGATTCGTGTTATTCTGAACTCTAAATAAAATGTTACGGACGATTTAGTTGGACATGTCAACTTAATCGGCTAGCTAAAATGATCATTCTAAAGTGATCACTGGTGCTCATATAGCAAAGGTTTACAAAAGAAGAATAATGCATGGCATCACGAAGTTTATGATAGATTGGATTATTTGGAGGCCTTGTCGTAGCCATTTTGGTCTTAAATTTTGTCACAATATTGAAAATTGAGCTAGAAAAACGTTGTCGTTGGATTCGTGTTATTATGAACTATAAATCAAAAGTTGTGGATGATTCAATGAGGACATGTCAAGTGGATCGGCCTGTTAAAATGATCATTATAAACTGATTATTGGTGCTACTTGAGTAAAGGCTTATAAATGAAGCATGATTCAGAGAATCAAACAGTTTGGGATATATTTGATTACTTGGAGGCTTTGTCGAGCTCATTTGGTCTCAAATTTTGTACCAATATTGAAAATTGAACTTGATTAACAAGGCCTTTGGATTCATGTCATTTTGAGCTCTCAATCAAATGTTAAAGACAATTTAGTGTGGACATGTCAAGTTGATCCGATAGTTAAAGTGATCATTCTAAACTGATCATTGGTGCTCATTGAGCAAAGGTTTATAAATTAAGCATAATGCATGGCATCACGTAGTTTGGGATACATTGGATTTCTTGGAGGCTTTGTTGTATCTCCTTTGGTCTCAAATGTTGTCACAATGTTGAAAATTGAGCTAGATAAACGTGGCCCTTGGTTTCATGTCATTTCTTTCTCTAAATCAATATTAAAGGCGATTTAGTGCGGACATGTCAAGTTGATCAGGTAGTTAAAATGATCATTCTAAACTGATCATTGGTGCTCCTTGAGTAAAGGGTTATAAATGACAGATAATGCATGGCATCACTCAGTTTATGGTAGGTGGGATTATGTGGAGGCTTTGTCGTAGCTATTTCGGTGTTAAATTTTTTCACAATATAGAATATTGAGCTAGTTTATCGCAAGAATTGGATTCATCTTATTTTTAGCTCTCAATCAAATGTTAAAGACGATTTAGTGCGGACATGTCAAGTTGATCAGCTAGTTAAAATGATCATTCTATACTGATTATTGGTGCTCATTGAGCAAAGGTAATACACACGACAAGCATAATGCATGGGTATTAAATTTAATCACAATATATAAAATTAAGCTAGCTTAGCGTGGGCGTTCGATTTGTGTCATTAGGCTAAATCAAAAGTTTTAGACGATTTACTGCGGACATGTGAAGTTCATCGCCCAGTTAAAATGACAATGCTAAATTGATCATTGGTGCTCCTTGTGTAAAGGTTAATAAATTAATCATAATGCATGGCATCACGTAGTGTGAGATACATTGGATAACTTGGAGGCATTGTCGTAGGTCTTTTAGTCTCAAATGTTGTCACAATACTAAAAATTGAGCTAGATTAACGTGGGCGTTGGTGATTCATGTCATTTTGAGCACTAAATCAAATACGAAAGACAATTTAGTCTGGACATGTTAAGTTGATCAGCTCGTTAAAATGACCGTTTTAAACTGATCATAGGTGCTAACAAAGAAAAGGTTTACAAATGAAGCACAATGCATGATATCACGTAGTTTGGGATAGATTAGATTACTTGGAGGCTTTGTCGTAGCTCTTTCAGTCTCAAATGATGTCACAATAATTAAAATTGAGCTTGATTAACGTGGGAGTTGGTTTCATGTCATTTCAATGTCTAAATCAAATGTTAAAAATGATATAGTGCAGACGTGTCAAGTTGATCAGCTAGTTAAAATGATAATTCTAAACTGATCATTGGTGCTCATTGACAAAGGTTTATAAATATACCATAATGCATAGCATCACACAATTTGGGGGTAGAATGGATTATTTGGAGGTTTTGTCCTTCCTATTTTTGTCTTAAATTTAATCAGAATATAGGAAACTGAGCAAGCTTAATGTGGGTGTTGGATTCGTGTCATTCTGAACTCTAAATCAAAAATTATGGACGATTTAGTGCAGACATGTCAATTTGATTGGCCAGTTAAAATGATCATTCTAAACAGATCTTTGGTTCTCCTTGAGTAAACACTTATAAATGAAGCAAAATGCATGGCATCACACAGTTTGGGATAGATTGGATTACTTGGAGGGTTTGTCGTAGCTCTTTAAGTCTCTAATATTGTCACAATATTGAAAATTTATCTAGATTAACATGAGCGTTCCATTCATGTCATTCTGAACTCTAAATCAAATGTTACTCACAATTTTGTTCTGATATGTCAAGTTGATCAGCTAGTTAAAATTATCATTCTAAACGGATCATTGGTGCTCATTGAGAAAATGTTTACAAATGAAGCATAATGCGTGACATCCAGCAGTTCTGGATAGATTGGATTACTTGGAGCTTTATCGTATCTCCTTCAGTCTCAAATTTAATCATAATATAGAAATTCGAGCTAGATTAATGTGGGCGTTGGATTGATGTAATTCTGAACTCTAAATCAAAATGTTGGATAATTTATTGCGGACATGTCAAGTTGATCGGCCAGTTAAAATGATCATTCTATACTGATCATTAGTGCTCATTTAGTAAACGGTTTATAAATGAAGCATAATGCATGTCATCACGCAGTTCTGGATACACTGGATTACTTCGAGGTTTTGTCATAGCTCTTTCAGTCTCAAATGTTGTCACAATATTGAAAATTGAGCAAGATTAATGTCGGTGTTCCATTCATGTCATTTTGAGCTCTAAATCAAATGTTACTGTTGATTTAGTGCGGACATGTCAAGTTGATCAGGTAGTTAAAATGATCGTTTTAAAGTGATCATTGGTGCTCATTGAGCAAAGGTTTACAAATGAAGCATAATGCATGGCATCACACAGTTGGGATATATTGGATTTCTTGGAGGCTTTTTCCTTGCTATTTCTGCCTTAAATTCAATCCCAATATAGAAAACTGAACTAGGTTAACGTGGGCGTTAGATTCGTGTCATTTTGAACTCTAAATTAAAAGTTATGGAAGATTTAGTTCGGACATGTCAATTTGATTGACCACTTAAAATGATCATTTAAAACTGATCATTGGTGCTCCTTGAGTAAACGCTTATAAATGAAGCAGAATGCATGGCATCACGCAGTATGCGATACATGGGATTTCTTGGAGGCTTTGTCGTAGCTCTTTCACTCTCATATGTTGTCACAATATTGAAAATTGTGTTAGATTAATGTGGGCGTTCGATTTATGTCATTTTGAACTCTAAATCAAAAGTTATGGACGATTTAATGCGGACATGTCAAGCTGATCAGCTAGTTAAAATGATCATTCTAAACTGATCATTGGAGCTACTTGAGTAAACGGTTATAAATGAAGCATAATGCGTTGCATCATGCAGTCTGGCATACATTAGATTACTTGGAGGCTTTGTTATAGTTCTTTCAGTCTTAAATATTGTCACAATATAGGATATTGAGATAGATTAACCAGGGTGTAGGATGCGTGTCATTTTGAGCTCTAAATCAATTGTTACAGATGATTTAGTGGGGACATGTCAAGTTGATTAGCTAGTAAAAATGATCCTTCTAAACTAATCATTGGTGCTCATTTAGCAATGGTTTAAAAATCAAGCATAATGCATGACATCACGGTGTTTGGAATAGATTGGATTACTTGGAGGCTATGTTGTAGCTATTTCGGTTTAAATATTTGTCAGAATATAGAAAATTGAGATAGATTAACGTGGGTGTTGTATTCATGTCATTCTGATCTCTAAATCAAATATTAAAAACGATCTAGTGCAGACATGTCAAATTGATCAGCTATTTAAAATGATCATTCTAAACTGATCATTGGTGCTCATTGAGCAAAGGTTTACAAATGAATCATAATGCATGACATCCAGCAGTTTGGGATAGATTGGATTACTGGAGGCTTTGTCGTAGCTCTTTTAGTCTCAAATTTAATCATAATATAGAAATTGATCTAGCTTAATGTGGGTGTTGGATTCGTGTAATTCTGAACTCTAAATCAAAAGTTTCGGACGATTTAGTGCGGACATGTCAAGTTGATCGGCCAGTTAAAATGATAATTCTATACTGATCATTGGTGCTCCTTGAGTAAACGGTTATAAATAAAGCATAATGCATGTCATCACATAGTTCGGGATACATTGGATTACTTGGAGGATTTGTCATAGTTCTTTCAGTCTCAAATGTTGCCACAATATTGAAAATTGAGCTAGGTTAACGTGGGCATTCGATTCATGTCATTTTGAGCTCTAAATCAAATATTACGGATGAATTAGTGAGGAGATGTCAAGTTGATCAGCTAGTTAAATGATCATTCTTAACTGATTAGTGGTGCTCATTGAGCAAAGGTTTACAAATGAAGCATAATGCATGTAATCACCCAATTTGGGATTGTTGGATTACTTGGAGGCTTTATCCTTGCTCTTTCTGTCTTAAGTTTAATTAGAATATAGAAAACTGAGCTAGCTTAACATGGACATTGGATTCGTGCCATTCTAAACTATAAATCAAAAGTTATGGACGATTTATTGCGGACATGTCAAGTTAATCTTCCAGTTAAAATGATTATAAACTTATCATTGGTGCTCCTTTACTAAAAGCTTATAAATGAAGCATAATGCATGGCGTCACGGAGTTTGGGATACATTGGATTACTTGGAGGGTTTATCGTAGCTGTTTAAGTCTCAAATGTTGTCACAATATAAAAAATTGAGCTAGATTAAGTGGCGTTGGATTCGTGTCATTTTGAGCTCTAAATCAAATGTTACAGATGATTTAGTGCGGACATGTCAAGTTGATCAGCTAGTTAAACTGATCATTCTAAACTGATCATTGGTGCTCTATAGCAAAGGTTTACAAATAAAGCATAATGCATTACATCACGCAGTCTGGGATAGATTGGATTACTTGGAGGCTTTGTCGTCACAATATAGAAAATTGAGCTAGATTAACGTGGGCGTTGGATTCATGTCATTCTGAACTTTAAATCAAATGTCAAAGACAATTTAGTGTAGACATGTCAAGTTGTTCAGCTAGTTAAAATGATCATTCTAAACTGATCATTGGTCCTCGTTGAGCAAAGGTTTATAAATGAAGCATAATGCATAACATCCAGCAGTTTGGGATAGATTGGATTACTTGGAGGCTATGTTGTAGCTATTTCGGTTTAAATATTTGTCAGAATATAGAAAGTTGAGATAGATTAACGTGGGCGTTGTATTCAGGTCATTCTGATCTATAAATCAAATATTAAAAACGATCTAGTGCAGACATGTCAAATTGATCAGCTAGTTAAAATGATCATTCTAAACTGATCATTGGTACTCATTGAGCAAAGGTTTACAAATGAATCATAATGCATGACATCCATCAGTTTGGGATAGATTGGATTACTGGAGGCTTTGTCGTAGCTCTTTTAGTCTCAAATTTAATCATAATATAGAAATTGATCTAGCTTAATGTTGGTGTTGGATTCGTGTAATTCTGAACTCTAAATCAAAAGTTTCGGACGATTTAGTGCGGACATGTCAAGTTGATCGGCCAGTTAAAATGATAATTCTATACTGATCATTGGTGCTCCTTGAATAAACGGTCATAAATAAAGCATAATGCATGTCATCACATAGTTCGGGATACATTGGATTACTTGGAGGCTTTGTCATAGTTCTTTCAGTCTCAAATGTTGCCACAATATTGAAAATTGAGCTAGATTAACGTGGGCATTCGATTCATGTCATTTTGAGCTCTAAATCAAATGTTACAGATGATTTAGTGCGGACATGTCAAGTTGGTCAGCTAGTTAAACTGATCATTCTAAACTGATCATTGGTGCTCATTTAGCAAAGGTTTACAAATAAAGCATAATGCATAACATCCAGCAGTTTGGGATAGACTGGATTAATTTGATGCTTTGTCTTAACTCTTTCACTCTCAAATTTAAGCCCAATATAGAAAACTAAGCTAGCTTAATGTGGGCGTTGGATTAATGTCATTCCGAACACTAAATCAAAAATTACGGGCATTTTAGTTTGGACATGTCAAATTGTTCGGCCAGTTAATATGATCATTCAATAATGATAATTGGTTCTCGTTTAGTAAATGGTTATAAACGAAGCATAATGCATGTCATCACGCAGTTCGGGATACATTGGATTACTTCAAGGCTTTGTCGTAGCTCTTTCAGTCTCAAATGTGGTCACAATATTGAAAATTGAGCTAGATTAACGTGGGCGTTCTATCCATGTCATTTTGAGCTCTAAATCAAATGTTACTGTTGATTTAGTGCGGACATGTCAAGTTGATCAGCTAGTTAAAATGATCATTTTGAAGTGATCATTGATGCTCACTGAGCAAAGGTTTACAAATGAAGCATAATGCATGGCATCACGCAGTTTGGGATAGATTGGATTACTTGTTGGCTTTGTCATAGCTATTTCAGTCATAATTTTTGTCACGTTTTATTACGGACATGTCATGTTGACCGGACAGTTGAAATGATCATTCTAAACTGTTCATTGGTGCTCCTTGAATAAATTCTGACAAATGAAGCATAATGCATTGTATCATGCAGTTTGGCATGCATTGGATTACTTGGAGGATTTTTCGTAGCTCTTTTAGTTTCAAATGTTGTCACAATATAGAAAATTGAGCTAGATTAACGTGGGCGTTTGATTCTTGTTATTTTGAGCTATAAATTAAATGTTACGGATGATTAACTGCAGACACGTCAAGTTGAAAAGCTAGTTAAAATGATAATTCTAAACTGATCATTGGTGCCATTGAGAAAAGGTTTACAAATGAAGCCTAATGCATGACATCACTCAGTTTGGGATAGATTGTATTACTTGGAGGCTGTGTAATTTCTACTTCTGTCTTAAATTTAGTCACAAAGAGAAAACTGAGCTAGATTAACGTGGGCATTCGATTCATGTCATTTTGAGCTCTAAATCAAATGTTACAGATGATTTAGTGCGGACATGTCAAGTTGGTCAGCTAGTTAAACTGATCATTCTAAACTGATCATTGGTGCTCATTTAGCAAAGGTTTACAAATAAAGCATAATGCATAACATCCAGCAGTTTGGGATAGACTGGATTAATTTGATGCTTTGTCTTAACTCTTTCACTCTCAAATTTAAGCCCAATATAGAAAACTAAGCTAGCTTAATGTGGGCGTTGGATTAATGTCATTCCGAACACTAAATCAAAAATTACGGGCATTTTAGTTTGGACATGTCAAATTGTTCGGCCAGTTAATATGATCATTCAATAATGATAATTGGTTCTCGTTTAGTAAATGGTTATAAACGAAGCATAATGCATGTCATCACGCAGTTCGGGATACATTGGATTACTTCAAGGCTTTGTCGTAGCTCTTTCAGTCTCAAATGTGGTCACAATATTGAAAATTGAGCTAGATTAACGTGGGCGTTCTATCCATGTCATTTTGAGCTCTAAATCAAATGTTACTGTTGATTTAGTGCGGACATGTCAAGTTGATCAGCTAGTTAAAATGATCATTTTGAAGTGATCATTGATGCTCACTGAGCAAAGGTTTACAAATGAAGCATAATGCATGGCATCACGCAGTTTGGGATAGATTGGATTACTTGTTGGCTTTGTCATAGCTATTTCAGTCATAATTTTTGTCACGTTTTATTACGGACATGTCATGTTGACCGGACAGTTGAAATGATCATTCTAAACTGTTCATTGGTGCTCCTTGAATAAATTCTGACAAATGAAGCATAATGCATTGTATCATGCAGTTTGGCATACATTGGATTACTTGGAGGATTTTTCGTAGCTCTTTTAGTTTCAAATGTTGTCACAATATAGAAAATTGAGCTAGATTAACGTGGGCGTTTGATTCTTGTTATTTTGAGCTATAAATTAAATGTTACGGATGATTAACTGCAGACACGTCAAGTTGAAAAGCTAGTTAAAATGATAATTCTAAACTGATCATTGGTGCCATTGAGAAAAGGTTTACAAATGAAGCCTAATGCATGACATCACTCAGTTTGGGATAGATTGTATTACTTGGAGGCTGTGTAATTTCTACTTCTGTCTTAAATTTAGTCACAAAGAGAAAACTGAGCTAGCTTAATGTGGGCGTTGGATTCATGTCATTCTGAACTTTAAATCAAATGTTAAAGACAATTTAGTGTAGACATGTCAAGTTGTTCAGCTAGTAAAAATGATCATTCTAAACTGATCATTGGTCCTCGTTGAGCAAAGGTTTATAAATGAAGCATAATGCATAACATCCAGCAGTTTGGGATAGATTGGATTACTTTGACGCTTTGTCTTAACTCTTTCACTCTCAAATTTAAGCCCAATATAGAAAACTAAGCTAGCTTAATGTGGGCGTTGGATTAATGTCATTCTGAACACTAAATCAAAAATTACGGGCATTTTAGTTTGGACATGTCAAATTGTTCGGCCAGTTAATATGATCATTCAATAATGATCATTGGTTCTCGTTTAGTAAATGGTTATAAACGAAGCATAATGCATGTCATCACACAGTTCGGGATACATTGGATTACTTCAAGGCTTTGTCGTAGCTCTTTCAGTCTCAAATGTGGTCACAATATTGAAAATTGAGCTAGATTAACGTGGGCGTTCTATCCATGTCACTTTGAGCTCTAAATCAAATGTTACTGTTGATTTAGTGCGGACATGTCAAGTTGATCAGCTAGTTAAAATGATCATTTTGAAGTGATCATTGATGCTCACTGAGCAAAGGTTTACAAATGAAGCATAATGCATGGCATCACGCAGTTTGGGGTAGATTGGATTACTTGTTGGCTTTGTCATAGCTATTTCAGTCTTAATTTTTGTCACGTTTTATTACGGACATGTCATGTTGACCGGACAGTTGAAATGATCATTCTAAGCTGTTCATTGGTGCTCCTTGAATAAATTCTTACAAATGAAGCATAATGCATTGTATCACGCAGTTTGGCATACATTGGATTACTTGGAGGATTTTTCGTAGCTCTTTTAGTTTCAAATGTTGTCACAATATAGAAAATTGAGCTAGATTAACGTGGGCGTTTGATTCTTGTTATTTTGAGCTATAAATTAAATGTTACGGATGATTAACTGCAGACACGTCAAGTTGAAAAGCTAGTTAAAATGATAATTCTAAACTGATCATTGGTGCCATTGAGAAAAGGTTTACAAATGAAGCCTAATGCATGACATCACTCAGTTTGGGATAGATTGTATTACTTGGAGGCTGTGTAATTTCTACTTCTGTCTTAAATTTTGTCATAAAGAGAAAACTGAGCTAGCTTAATGTGGGCGTTGGATTCGTGTCATTCTGAACTCTAAATCAAAAGTTACGGATGATTTATTGCGGACATGTCAAATTGATCGGCCAGTTAAAAATGATCATTCTAAACTTATCATTGGTGCTACTTGAGTAAACGCTTACAAATGAAGCTTAACGCATGGCCTCATGCAGTTTGGGATCAATTGGATTACTTGGAGGCTGTGTACTTGCTACTTCTGTCTTAAATTTAATCACAATATAGGAAGCTAAGATAGCTTAACATGGGCGTTGGATTCGTGTCTTTCTGAACTGTAAATCTAAAGTTACGAACGATTTCGGGCGGACATGTCAAGTTTATCCGACAGTTAGATGATCATTCTAAACTGATCAATGGTGCTCCTTGAGTAAAATCATATAAATGAAGCATAATCATGGTATTACGCAGTTTGGGATAGATTGGATTTTTTGGAGGCTTTGTCGTGGCTCTCTCAGTGTTAAATGTTTTCATAATATTGAAAATTGAGGTAGATTAACATGGGCATTCGATTCATGTCATTTTGAGCTTTAAATCAAATGTTGCGGATGATTTAGTGCGTACATGTCAAGTTGAAAAACTATTTAAAATGATCATTCTAAACTAATCATTGGTGCCATTGAGCAAAGGTTTATAAATGTAACATAATGCATGACATCACTAAGTTCGGGATAGATTGGATTACTTGGAGGCTGTGTAATTGCTATTTCTCTCTTAAATTTAATCACAAATAAAAAACTGAGCTAGCTTAATGTGGGTGTTGGGTTCGTGTCAATCTAAGCGCTAATTCAAAAGTTACGGACAATTTAGTGCGGACATGTGAAGTTGATCGGCCAGTTAAAATGATCATTCTAAACTCATCATTGGTGCTCCTTGAGTAAACGCTTTTAAATGAAGCATAATTCATGGCATCACGCTGTTTGGAATACATATGATTACTTGGAGGCTTTGTCGTAGCTCTTTTAGTCTCAAATGTTGTAACAATATTGAAAATTGAGCTAGATTAGCGTGGGCGTTCGATTCATGTTATTTTGAGCTCTAAATCAAATGTTACGGATCATTTTATTCGGACATGTGAAGTTCATCAGCTAGTTAAAATGTTTATTCTAAAATGATCATTGGCGCTCATTGAGCAAGTGATTACAAATGAAGAATAATGCATGGCATCACTCAATTTGGGATAGATTGGATAACTTGGCTGTTGTGTCCTTGCTATTTCTGTCTTATATTTAATCACAAATAGAAAATTGAGCTAGCTTAACGTGTGCGTTGGACTCGTGTCATTCTGAAATCTAAATCAAAAGATACCGATGATTTAGTGCGGACATGTCAAGTTTATCTGGTAGTTAAATTGATCATTGGTGCTCATTGAGCAAAGATTTACAAATGAAGCATAATGCATGACATCCAGCAGTTTGGGATAGATTGGATTACTTGCAGGCCTTGTGGTAGCTATTTGAGTCTTATATTTTGTCAGACTGTAGAAAATAGGGCTAGCTTAACGTGGGCGCTGGATTCGTATCATTTTTACTTCTAAATTAGAAGTTACAGACGATTTAGTGCGGACATGTCAAGTTGATCGGCCAGTCAAAATGATCATTGGTGCTCATTGAGTAAACCCTTATAAATGAAGCATAACACATGCCATCACGCAATTCGGGATACATTGGATTACTTCGAGGTTTTGTTGTAGCTCTTTCAGTCTCAAATGTTATCACAGTATTGAAAATTGAGCTAGTTTAACGTGGGCTTTGTACTCATGTCATTTTTAGCTTTAAATCAAATGTTACCGAAATTTAGTGTGAACATATCAAGTTGATCAGCTAGTTAAAATGATCATTGTAAACTAATCATTAGTGCTCATTTAACAAAGGTTTACAAATGAAGCATAATGCATGGCCTCATGCAGTTTGGGATCAATTGGATTACTTAGCCTGTGACCTTGCTCTTTCTGTCTTAAATTTAATCGCAATTTAGGAAGCTGAGCTAGCTTAACATGGGCGTTGGATTCGTGTCATTCTGAATTCTAAATCAAAAGTTACGAATGATTTAGTGCGAACATTTCAAGTTGATCCGCCAGTTAAAATAGTCATCATAAAATGATCATTGGTTCTCCTAGAGTAAACTCTTACAAATGAATCATAATGCATGATATCACGTAGTTTGGGATACATTGGATTACTTGGAGGCTTTGTCGTGGCTCTCTCAGTCTTAAATGTTGTCATAATATTGAAAATTGAGATAGATTAACGTGTGCATTCGATTCATGTCATTTTGAGCACTAAATGAAATGTTATGGATGATTTAGTGCAGACATCTTAAGTGTGCCAGCTAGTTAAAATGATCATTCTAAACTGATCATTGGTGCTCATTCAGCAAAGGTTTAGAAATGAAAAATAATGCATGGCCTCACGCACTTTGGGATAAATTGGATTACCTGGTGGTTGAGTCCTTGACTGTCTTAAATTTAATCACAAATAGAAAACTGAGCTAGCTTAACGTGGGCGTTGGATTCGTGTCATTCTGAACTCTAAATAAAAAGTTACAGATGATTTATTGTGGACTTGTTAAGTGGATCGGCTGTTAAAATGATCATTCTAAATAGATCATTGGTGCTCTTGAGTAAACACTTAGAAATAAAGCATAATGAATGCCATCATGCAGTTTGCGATACATTGGATTACTTGGAGGCTTTGTGGTAGGTCTTTCAGTCTCAAATGTTGTCGTAATATTGAAAATTGAGCTAGATTAGCGTGGGCGTTGGATTCACGTCAATTTGAGCTCTAAATCAATTGTTACAGACGGTTTAGTGCGGACATGTCAAGTTGATCAGCTAGTTGAAGTGATCATTCTAAACTGATCATTGGTGCTCAATTAGCAAATGTTTACGAATGAAGCATAATACATAGAATCACGCACTTTAGGATACATTAGATTACATGGAAGCTTTTTTGTAGCTCTTCTAGTCTCAAATGTTGTCCTTATATTGAAAGTTGACCTAGAAAAATGTGGTTATTGGTTCCATGTCATTTTTGAGCTCTATATCAAATGTTAAAGAAGATTTAGTGCGGACATGTGAAGTTGATCAGTTAGTTAAAATGATTACTCCAAACTGATCATCGATGCTCTTGAGCAAATGTTTACAAATGAAGCATAATGCATGCCATCGAGCAGTTTCCGATAGATTGGATTACTTGGTGGCTTTGTCTTAGCTATTTCGGTTTTAAATTTATGTCATTAAGAACTCTAAATGATTTATGTCATTAAGAACTCTAAAGGATTACTTAGTTGGATTCATGTCATTAAGAACTCTAAATCAAAAGTTACAAATGATTTAGTGCAGCCATGTGAAGTTGATCGGACAGTTAAAACTATAATGCTAAACTGATCATTGGTGATTCTTGGGTAAAGGCTTATAATGAAGCATTATGCATGACATCACGCAATTTAAGATAAAATTGGATTACTTGGAGGCTTTGTCTTAGCTCTTTCAGGCTCAAATGTTGTCACAATATTGAGCTAGAAAAACATGGGCGTTGGATTCATGTCATTTTGAGCTCTAAATGAACTGTTACGGATGACTTAGTGCGGAGATGTCAAGTTGATCAGCTAGTTAAAATGATCATTCTAAACTGATTATTGGTGCTCATTGAGCAAAGTTTTACAAATGAAGCATAATGCATGGCATCACGCAGTTTGGAATAGATTGGATTACTTGTAGGCATTGTCATAGCTATTTCAGTCTTAGTTTTTGTCACGATTTATTACGGATATGTCATGTTGTCCGGACAGTTGAAATGATCATTCTAAACTGATCATTGGTGCTCCTTCAATAAGGGCTTATAAATGAAGAATAATGCTTGGTATCACGCAGTTTGGGATACATTGGAATACTTCGAGTGCTTTGTCGTAGCTCTTTTACTCTCAAATGTTGTCACAATATTGAAAATTGAGCTAGATTAACATGGCCGCTGGATTCAAGTCATTTTGAACTCTATATCAAATGTTAATGATAAATTACTGTGACATGTCAAGTTGATCATCTAGTTAAAATGATCATTCTAAGCTGATAATTGGTTCTCATGGAGCAAGGGTTTCCAAATGAAGCACAATGCAGGGCAACACGTAGTTTCGGATCGATTGGAGTACTTGGAGGGTTTTTCGTATCTATTTCATTCTTAAATTTTTTCTCATTATAGAAAATTGAGCTAGCTTAACGTGGGGATTTGATTCGTGTCAGTCTGAGCTCCAAATCAAAAGTTACAAACGATTTAGTGCGGAAATGTCAAGTTGATTGGGCAGTTAAAAAGATCATTCTAAACTGATCATTGGTGCTCCATGAGTAACCACTTCTAAATGAAGCATAATGCATGCCATCACGCTTTTTGGGATACATTAGATTACT
>JAEVFF010001409.1:8267-19722 GCA_018901945.1 Pugionium dolabratum | reverse complement strand
GTTGATCCGCCAGTTGAAATAGTCATCATAAAATGATCATTGGTGCTCCTTGAGTAAACTCTTACAAATGAATCATAATGCATGATATCACGTAGTTTGGGATACATTGGATTACTTGGAGGCTTTGTCGTGGCTCTCTCAGTCTTAAATGTTGTCACAATATTGAAAATTGAGATATTAACGTGTGCGTTCGATTCATGTCATTTTGAGCAGTAAATCAAATGTTATGGATGATTTAGTGCAGACATCTTAAGCGTACCAGCTAGTTAAAATGATCATTCTAAACTGATCATTGGTGCTCATTCAGCAAAGGTTTAGAAATGAAAAATAATGCATGGCCTCACGCACTTTGGGATAAATTGGATTACCTGGTGGTTGAGTCCTTGACTGTCTTAAATTTAGTCACAAATAGAAAACTGAGCTAGCTTAACGTGGGCGTTAGATTCGTGTCATTCTGAACTGTAAATAAAAAGTTACAGACGATTTATTGCGGACTTGTTAAGTGGATCGGCTGTTAAAATGATCATTCTAAATAGATCATTGGTGCTCTTGAGTAAACGATTAAAAATAAAGCATAATGAATGCCATCATGCAGTTTGCGATACATTGGATTACTTGGAGGCTTTGTGGTAGCTCTTTCAGTCTCAAATGTTGTCGTAATATTGAAAATTGAGCTAGATTAGCGTGGGCGTTGGATTCATGTCAATTTGAGCTCTAAATCAAATGTTACAGACGGTTTAGTGCGGACATGTCAAGTTGATCAGCTAGTTAAAGTGATCATTCTAAACTGATCATTGGTGCTCAATTAGCAAATGTTTACAAATGAAGCATAATACATAGAATCACACACTTTAGGATACATTAGATTACATGGAAGCTTTTTTGTAGCTCTTCTAGTCTCAAATGTTGTCCTTGTATTGAAAATTGACCTAGAAAAATGTGGTTATTGGTTCCATGTCATTTTTGAGCTCTATATCAAATGTTAAAGAAGCTTTAGTGCGAACATGTGAAGTTGATCAGTTAGTTAAAATGATTACTCCAAACTGATCATCGATGCTCTTGAGCAAATGTTTACAAATGAAGCATAATGCATGCCATCGAGCAGTTTCCGATAGATTGGATTACTTGGTGGCTTTGTCTTAGCTATTTTGCTTTTAAATTTAATCAGAATATAAAATTGACCTTGCTTAACATGGGTGTTGGATTCATGTCATTAAGAACTCTAAATCAAAAGTTACAGATGATTTAGTGCAGCCATGTGAAGTTGATTGGACAGTTAAAATGATAATGCTAAACTGATCATTGGTGATTCTTGGGTAAAGGCTTATAATGAAGCATTATGCATGACATCACGCAATTTGAGATAAAATTGGATTACTTGGAGGCTTTGTCGTAGCTCTTTCAGGCTCAAATGTTGTCACAATATTGAGCTAGAAAAACATGGGCGTTGGATTCATGTCATTTTGAGCTCTAAATGAACTGTTACGGATGACTTAGTGCAGAGATGTCAAGTTGATCAGCTAGTTAAAATGATCACTCTAAACTGATTATTGGTGCTCATTGAGCAAAGTTTTACAAATGAAGCTTAATGCATGGCATCACGCAGTTTGGAATAGATTGGATTACTTGTAGGCATTGTCATAGCTATTTCAGTCTTAGTTTTTGTCACGATTTATTACGGATATGTCATGTTGTCCGGACAGTTGTAATGATCATTCTAAACTGATCATTGGTGCTCCTTGAATAAGGGCTTATAAATGAAGAATAATGCATGGTATCACGCAGTTTGGGATACATTGGAATACTTCGAGTGCTTTGTCGTAGCTCTTTTACGCTCAAATGTTGTCACAATATTGAAAATTGAGCTAGATTAACACGGCCGTTGGATTCATGTCATTTTGAACTCTATATCAAATGTTAATGATAAATTACTGTGACATGTCAAGTTGATCATCTAGTTAAAATGATCATTCTAAGCTGATAATTGGTTCTCATGGAGCAAAGGTTTTCAAATGAAGCACAATGCAGGGCAACACGTAGTTTCGGATTGATTGGGGTACTTGGAAGGTTTTTCGTATCTATTTCATTCTTAAATTTTTTCTCATTATAGAAAATTGAGCCAGCTTAACGTGGGGATTTGATTCGTGTCAGTATGAGCTCCAAATCAAAAGTTACAAACGATTTAGTGCGGAAACGTCAAGTTGATTGGGCAGTTAAAATGATCATTCTAAACTGATCATTGGTGCTCCATGAGTAACCACTTCTAAATGAAGCATAATGCATGCCATCACGCTGTTTGGGATACATTAGATTACTTGGAGGATGTGTCGTAGCTCTTTAACTCTCAAATGTTTTCACAATATTAAAAATTGAGCTAGATTAACGTGGCGTTCGAATCATTTCATTTTGAACTCTAAATCAAATGTTACAAACGATTTTGGGCGGACATGTCAAGTTGATCAGCTAGTTAAAATGATCATTATAAACTAATCATTGGTGCTCATTGAGCAAAGGTTTACAAATGAAGCATAATGCATGGCATCATGCAATTTGAGTTAGATTGGAGTACTTGGAGGTTTTTTCCTGCTATTTCTTTGTTAAATTTAATCACAATATAGAAAACAAACCTATCTTAATATGGGCATTGGTTTCGTGTCATTCTGAACTCTAAATCAAACGTTACGGAGGATTTAGTGTGGACACTTCAAGTTGATCGGCCAGTTAAAATGATCATTCTAGATTGATAATTGGTGCTCGTTCAATAAACACTTATAAATGAAGCATAATGCATGGCTTCACGCAGAATAGGATACAACATTACTTGGAAGCTTTTTGTAGCTCTTCTAGTCTCATATGTTGTCACAATATTGAAAATTGACCTAGATTAACGTGGTCAATTGATCATTGGTGGTCATTGAGCAAAGGTTTACGAATGAAGCATAATGTATGGCCTCACGCAGTTTGGGATAAATTGGATTACTTGGAGGCAGTGTCCTTGCTATTTCTGTCTTAAATTTAATAACAATATAGGAAACTGAGCTAGCTTAACATGGGCGTTAGATTCATGTCATTCTGAACTATAAACCAAAAGTTATAGACAATTTAGTGTCAACATGTCAAGTTGATCCTCCAGTTAAAATGATCATTCTAAACTTATCATTGGTGCTCCTTGAGTAAAGTCTTATAAATGAAGCATAATGCATGGAATCACTCAGTTCGGGATACATTGGATTACTTGGAGGCTTTGTCGTTGCTCATTCCGTCTTAAATGTTGTCATAATATTGAAAATTGAGCTAAAAATTGAGCTAGATTAACATGGGCGTTCGATTCATGTCATTTTGAGTACTAAATCAAATGTTACGTACGAATTAGTGTGGACATTTTAAGTTTATCAGCTATTCAAATGATCATTCTAAACTGATAAGTGGTGCTCATTTAGCAAAGGTTTACAAATGAAGCATAATACATGGCATCACGCAGTTTGGGATAGATTATATTACTTGGAGGTTGTGTCCTTGCTATTTCTGTCTTAAATTTAATCACAATATAGAAAACTGAGCTAACTTAATCTGGGCATTGGATTTGTGTCATTCTGAACTCTAAATCAAAAGTTTCGAATCATTTCTTGTGGACATGTCAAGTTGATCGGCCTGCTAAAATGATCATTCTAAACTAATCATTGGTGCTCCTTGAGTAAATGCCTATAAATGAAGCATAATGCATGGCATCACGCAGTTTGGGATACATTAGATTACTTGGAAGCTTTATTGTAGCTCTTTCAGTATGAAATCTTGTCACAATATTGAAAATTGAGCTAGATTAACATGGGCGTTGGATTCATGTTATATTAAGCTCTAAACCAAATGTTACAGATGATTTAGTGTGGACATGTCAAGTTGATCAGCTATATAAAATGATCATTTTAAACTGATCATTGGTGCTCATTTAGCAAAGGTTTACAAATGAAGCATACTGCATGGCATCACGCATTTTGGAATAGATTGGAATACTTGGAGCCTTTGTCCTAGCTATTTTGATCTTAAATTTAGACACAAATTAGAAAACTGAGCTATCTGATCCTGGGCATTGGATTCGTGTTATTCTAAACTCTAAATCAAAAGTTACGAATGATTTATTGCAGACATGTCAAGTTGATCGGCCAGTTAAAATGATCATTCTAAACTGATCATTGGTGCTCTTTGAGTAAATGTTTATAAATGAAGCATAATGCTTGGCATCGAGCAGTTTGGCACACATTAGATTACCTGGAGGCTTTGTCGTAGCTCTTTTAGTGTCAAGCGTTGTCACAATATTGAAAATTGAGCTAGATTAATGTGGCGTTCGAATCATGTCATTTTGAGATCTAGATCAAATGTTACAAACGATTTTTTGCGGACATGTCAAGTTGATCAGCTAGTTAAAATGATCATTATAAACTGATCATTGGTGATCATTGAGCAAAGGCTTAAAAATGAAGCATAATACATGGTATCACGTAGTTTGAGATACATTGGATTACTTGGAGGTTTTGTCTTAGCTATTTCGGTGTGAAATTTTGTCACAATTTGAAAATTGAGCTAGATTAGCGTGGTCGTTGGATTCATGTCATTTTAAGCTCTAAATCAAATGTGAAATATGAGTAAGTGTGGACATGTCAAGAGTATCAGCTAGTTAAAATGATCATTTTAAACTGATCACTGGTGCGCATTGAGGAAAGGTTTACAAATGAAGGATAATGCATGGAATCACACAGTTTGGGATAGATTGGATTACTTAGAGGGTTTGTTTTACCTTTTTCGGTTGTAAATTTTACCACAATATAGAATACTGAGGTAGCTTAACTTGAGCATTAGATTCGTGTCATTCTGAACTCAAAATCAAAAGATACGGACTATTTAGTGCGGACATGTGAAGTTGATCGGCCAGTTAAAAAGACCATTGTAAACTTATCATTGGTGCTCCTTGAGGAAGGGATTATAAATGAAGCATAATGTGTGGCATCACGTGGTTTGGGGAACATTGGATTGCTTGGAGGCTTTGTCGTAACTCTTTCAGTCTCAAATGTTATCACAATATTGAAAGTTGAGCTATATTAACATGGCTGTTTGATACAAGCCACGATTCAAGGCTTGGATGCGTGTGGGCTGTTTGGAGAAGGTTAGGTGAGAAACTCGACCTTAGACTTCTTGGATAGGGGTTTCTGGGTTGGTATTCGATTGAAAAGTGAAGTGAACCACACGAGGGGTGATGAACCTCGTGATAAATCACAAACTTAGAGCTAGGAGGGCTGGTCTCAACTAGGTTCTAAGCGCACAAGATTCTTAGAGAAAAAACTTGTTGGAAGAAAGTTCTATCTTAATTAATATCAAAAAGGATGTCGAACTACAATGCTGGATGGAGCCTTATTAATATGCTCGACAGCTTGACATTCTAGGGTCGACTCAAGCAAAGAAAAGGAAAGTCTACAAAAGTGCACAAATGGAAAATATACAAAAGTGCATAACCGAAAAAGGATCTATTCCTAAAATGTCTTTGACTCAAAAATGTAAACAATCTAGATCCTACCCTGCAAAACAGAAAGAGGCATATATTCGAATTGAAACTTACCTTACTTACCTCACGGCCAAGAAATGGAAGGTGACCGTCCTTGTGGCATGCATGCGCCTTGCTCCTAGTCTTCAACTTGGAGTAGGGTTAGGAATCTTTGGGCCCTGACCTCTCTTGCCACTAAAGCCCAAGTCTCTGAAGTACCTTGCATTGTTGAGAAGCCTTTGGACTCTTCTTTGCATTTCTGGCCCATTGTCCTTAGTCGATCTTCCTCTAGGAGCTTGTCGACCCATAAGCTGAACTTGTGGAAGAGTGCTCTTGATCTGCTCCGTGTCATTGCTCCTGGTGGCACTACTGGTGTAGAGACTTCCTCTAGATGCATGTCCTGAAGCTGGTAGCTTATCTCGTCCGAGTCTCCTTGTGTAGAAGTTGAAATGCTCGTGTACTCGGCTGGATCGGCTGTACCGGCTGGACTGTGCGAGGTACTGGCCGGAATGCCTTCTGGACCGGCCAAGTTGACTGGCGTCACCAAGGGGACTGGCGGTGTAATCCACATCACCACCAATTGTGCCAGAGGCTTGGGCCTCTCCACCGGCAATGCTGATCGGTCCGGTCCTGTTGGTCGAGGGTCCGGCGGTACCGCTTGGGCCGGCAGACGTGCCAAATTGCCCAGCTGTCTCGGGCAAGCTTCCTGGTCGGCCAGTCTGGTCCCCTGGCCGGACATACGACCTGATGTCCTCATCATCCCCTCCCTCTTCAGTAGGTTTTGACCTCGAAACTGGTTCATCTGCATGGAAAGGGGCTAAGTAGTTACGTTGAACGTGTTGGACACATTAAACTCACCTGGGAGCTCGATCCGGTAGGCGTTGTTGTTGATCCTCTCCAGTACTCTGAATGGTCCATCTCCTCTTGTTGTTGAAAGATCACCTCCTTTCTTCCTTTGTTAGCATGCGTCACGTACTGCCTGGTCCTCTTCTCCAAGTTCTCTGCTACCTTCTGGTGTAACTTCCTTATGAACTCTGCCTTGGATGCTCCGTTGAGGTTGGTCATCTCTGCTGGTGGCAGTGGCGTTTGCTCCAATGGTGTGAGAGGGTTGAAACCGTATACTACTTCAAAGGGTGTCTTCTTGGTTGCTGAGTGCACGGCTCGGTTGTAAGCAAACTCTATGAATGGTAGGCACTCCACCCAAGTCTTGAGGTTCTTCCCTAGTGTAGTCCTGAGAAGAGTTGATAGTGTCCTGTTGACAACTTCCGTTTGGCCATCGGTTTGAGGATGGCAGGTGGTAGAGAAGAGCAGCTTCGTGCCTAGCTTCCTCCAAAGGGTCCTCCAGAAATGGCTGAGGAACTTGGTGTCCTTGTCTGACACGATGGTCATTGGCACTCCATGAAGCCGTACTATCTCCCTGAAAAACAGCTCGGCTGTTTGTGTGGCATCATTGACATTGGCACACGGAATGAAATGTGCCATCTTGGAGAATCTGTCCACCACTACAAAGATTGCATCTTTGTGGTTGATCTTGGGCAGTCCTAGAACGAAGTCCATTGATATATCCACCCATGGGTGTGTTGGTATGGGCAGTGGGAGATACAACCCGTGAGGTTGCACTCGGGACTTTGCCTTCTTGCAAGTGATGCACCTTGCACAATGAGCTTCCACTGACCTTTTGATGTGTGGCCAGTAGAAGTGCTCCTTTGACCACTGCTAGAGTCTTGTCGACACCAAAATTGCCCATGAGTTCGCCTCCATGAGCTTCTCGGATGATAAGCTCTCGTAGTGATCCTTGTGGTATGCACAACCTACTCTCTCGGAACAAGAATCCCTCATGGATGTAAAATTTGCCATGACTCCCTGTGCCACACTCCTTGTCGCTCTCAGCAAAGTCAGGATCATCCTTGTGTAGGTCCTAGGACATTTGCCTCCATGGTGGATATCAAGGCGAACCTCCTTGATAGTGCATCGGCTACCACATTGTCTTTGCCCTTCTTGTACTTGATGACATACGGGAAGATCTCTATGAACTCCATCCACCTGGCATATCTCCTCTTGAGATTGGTTTGCCCTCTGAGGTGTTTGAGAGTCTCGTGATCAGAGTGGATCACAAACTCCTTCGACAGCAAGTAATGCGGCCGAGTCTCCAATGCTCGGAAAAGGGCATAAAGCTCCTTGTCGCAAGTGGGGTAGTTCAGTGAGGCACCACCTAGCTTCGCACTGAAGTATGCCACTGGCCTCCCACCTTGGGTTAGCACTGCTCCTATGCCTATTCGGAGGCATCACACTCCACTTCAAATGTCTTGTTGCTGTCGGGCAGGACTAGCATTGGTGCATGTGTAAGGCTGTCCTTCAAGGCCTGGAATGCCTTCTCCTAAGCTTCTCCCCAGCTGAATCCCAGGTTCTTCTTCACTACTGCCGTCAATGGTGAGGCAATACTGCTGAAGTTGGGCACGAATCTCCTGTAGAAGCTGGCCAGTCCGTGGAAGCTCCTCACTTGGCTGATGTTGCTTGATGTTGGCCATTCTTGTATGGCTTGAATCTTCTCTTCATCAACCTCTAGGCCCTGTGAAATTACAACAAAACCTAAGAAGACAAGTTTATCAGTACAAAAGATGCACTTCTTGAGATTGGCATAAAGCTCTTCTTGTCAAAGGGTTTTAAGCACCAATTCAAGATGTGTGAGGTGATCCCTTAAGCATTTACTATAAACTAATATGTCATCGAAATAAACTACAACGAACTTACTGATGTACGCCCTAAGGACTTGGTTCATAAGGCACATGAAGGTGCCTGGGGCATTAGTCAAGCCGAATGGAATGACTGCCCACTCGTAGAGCCCTTGCTTGATCTTGAAGGCGGTATTCCACTCATCACCTTCCTTCATCCTCAACTGGTGGTATCCACTCTTAAGGTCTATCTTGGAGAAGACCGTGGCTCCACTCAGCTCATCTAGCATGTCATCCAGCCATGGTATCGGATGCCGGTACTTGACTGTGATGTTGTTGATTGCTCGGCAGTCCACGTATATTCGCCAAGTCCCATCCTTTTTGGGCACTAGTAGCACTAGTACGACACATGGATTGAGTCTCTCTCGAACATAGCCTTTCTCCAGGAGCTCCTTGACTTGCTTCTCAAGCTCCTTAGACTCCTCTGGACTCATCCGGTAGGCTGGCCGGTTGGGCAGGGCTGCTCCGGGCACGAGGTCGATCTGGTGCTCTATGCCTCGTAGGGGAGGTAAGCCTGCTGGTATCTCTTCCGGGAACACATCCTGGAACTTGTTGAGGAGAGCTGCTACTTCAAGAGGTAGCTCTACCTGTTCTTTCTCTATATTCAACACTTCTTTGAAAACCATTAGTAGCATTAGATCCTTCGAGGCTAAAGCTCTCCGGACATGACTTGGTTGAATAAGAAAATTAGATTTAATGAACTTCTTTTCCTTACTCATTTGCTGTTGAAGCTCATGTACCTGGGCAGGTGTAAGAGGAGCTAGGCTGACCTTTCTCTTGTCATGCACGAAAGGGTAGAGATTGGTTCGGCCATCATGCCTGGTCTCCTTGTCAAACTGCCATGGCCTTCCTAGCAGAAGATGGCCAGCTTGCATGGGCACCATGTCGCACACGACTTGGTCTTGGTACTTGCCCACACTGAATGGCACAGTGACTTGCTCATGGATCTTGAGCTCCATTTTGTCATCGAGTCATCTCAGTCTATATGGTCGAGGATGCCTAGTCGTCTCTAGACCTAGCTTATCAACCATGTATGCACTAGCAATGTTAGTGCAAAAACCACCATCTGTGATGAGGTTACATACCTTGCCCTTGATGGTGCAACGGCTGTGGAAGATGTTCTCCCTTTGGATGGTCTCTGAAGGATCCACCATTGCACTGAGGATGCGTCTAGTGACCAGCACTTCCCACACATCAGGGTACTCAATGTCACCATATTCTCCTTCTGGTTCATAGTCCTCTTCATCTTGGGACTCATACTCTCCAGCCTCCGTAATCAGCATGACCCGGTTGTTTGGTGATACAAGCCTCGATTCAAGGATGTATGCGCGTGGGCTGTTTGTAGAAGATTAGGTGAGAAACTCAACCTTAAGCTTCTGGATGGGGGTTTTCTGGTTGGTAAAAGATGGAAGGGTGAAGTGAACCACACGAGGGGTGATGAACCTCGTGATAAATCACAAAATTAGAGCTAGGAGGGCTGGTCTCAACTAGGTTCTAAGCGCACAAGTCTCTTGAGAGAATAACTTGTTGAAAGAAAATTCGATCTTTATTAATATCAAAAAGGGTGTCGAACTACAATGCTGGAAGGAGCCTTATTAATATGCTCGACAGCTTGACCTACTAGGGTCGACTCAAATAAGAAAAGGAAAGTTTACAAAAGTGCACAAAAGGAAAAGATACAAAAGTGTATAACCGAAAAAGGACCTATTCCTAAAATGTTCTTGACTCAAAAATGTAAAGCATCTAGATCCTACCCTGCAAAACAAAAAGAGGCATATATTCGAATGTAAACTTACCTTAACTCACCTCACGGCCAAGAAATGGAAGGTGGCCGTCCTTGTGGCATGCACGCGCCTTGCTCCTAGTCTTCGACTTGGGTAGGGTTAAATATCTTTGGGCCCTGACCTCTCTTGCCACTAAAGCCCAAGTCTCTGATGTTCCTTGTGTTGTTGAGAAGCCTTTGGACTCTACTTTGCTCTTCTGCCCCATTGTCCTTAGCTGATCTTCCTCTAGGAGCTTGTCGACCCATAAGCTGAATTTGTGGAAGAGTGCCCTTGATCTGCTTCTTGTCATTGCTCTTTGAGGTACCACTGGTGTAGATACTTCTTCTAGGTGCATGTCCTGGAGCTGGTAGCTCATTTGGTCCGAGTCCTCTTGCGTGGAAGTGGAAATGCGCGTGTACTCGGCTGGATCGGCTGTACCGGCTGGATTGTGCGCGGTACTGGCCGGGATGCCTTCAGGACCGGCCAAGGTGATCCCGGAGTTGGCGGCATCACCAGAGGGACCGGCGGTGTCATCCACGCCCCCACCAAGTGTGCCGGAAGCTTGGGCCTCTCCGCCGGCGATGCTGACCGGTCTGGTCCTATAGGTCGAGGGTCCGGCGGTACTGCTTGGTCCGGCAGACGTGCCAGATGGTCCTGCTGTCTCGGGCAAGCTTCCTGGTCGGCCAGTCTGGTCTCCTGGCTGGATGTACGACCTGATGTCCTCATCATTCCCTCCTTCTTCAGTAGGTTTTGTCCTCAAAACTGGATCATCTGCATGGAAAGGGGCCAAGTCAGTAACATTGAACGTATTGGACACATTAAACTCACCTGGCAGCTCGATCCTGTAGGCGTTGTTGTTGATCCTCTCGAGCACTCTGAATGGTCCATCTCCTCTTGGTGCTAGCTTGGAACTCCTTAGGTTTGGGAACCTCTCATGCCGTAGGTGTAGCCACACCCAATCGCCTGGTTGAAAGATCACCTCCTTTCTTCCCTTGTTGGCATGAGTCACGTACTGTCTGGTCCTCTTCTCCAAGTTTTGTGCTACCTTCTGGTGTAATCTCCTTATGAACTCTGCCTTGGATGCTCCGTTGAGGTTGGTCATCTCAGCTGGTGGTAGTGGCGTTTGCTCCAATGGGGTGAGAGGGTTGAAGCCGTATACCACTTTAAATGGTGTCTTCTTGGTTGCTGAGTGCACGGCTCGGTTGTAAGCGAACTCTATGAATGGCAGGCACTCCACCCAAGTCTTTAGGTTCTTCCCTAGTGTAGTTCTGAGAAGAGTTGATAGTATCCTGTTGACAACTTCAGTTTGGCCATCGGTTTGAGGATGGCAGGTGGTAGAGAAGAGTAGCTTCGTGCCTAGCTTTCTCCAAAGGGTCCTCCAGAAATGGATGAGGAACTTGGTGTCCCTGTCTGATACGATTGTCCTT
>JAEVFF010001408.1:78786-105744 GCA_018901945.1 Pugionium dolabratum | reverse complement strand
CTTTCCATTGCATCTGGTTTCTTTGCTTTGCCTCCAAGGTGTTGGGTTCTCCATGGTCTCCTCTTGATTTCGAACATCTGTTTAATTTAGGAGGTGGGTCTTCTTGATTTTTGTTGAATCTTTGCTTTATTAGACCTGTTTTAACAACTTTTGGCAAAGACAAATGCACTATGCTTGTACTGGAAATTTCAAATTGAAGCTCTTTTATTGCCTTAACACTTTTAGGCTTAACATTTTCGAGTTCTACTTGTAAGCTTGTTATTAGTTGTCTAGTTGGGCATGTCTTAACAAAGTGTCCTCTTTCTTGACATCTATAGCATATAATTTCATCTGTTTTCACATTGTTAGAGGACTTACCTGGCGTTTCCTTGACGTGTATTCCAAGCAATGGTTTTGATGGTTTCATGTGTGCTATGGCTTGAGGCTTTTGAACTTGCTGGTCAATTTTTGGTTTGACCGTTGGCTTAGCTACCTTTTGTACTTCTAAGGTGTTTGAAAACACATTGTTATTCTCAGAGCAGTAGGCAAGCTTGGGCTTATGAAAGGGCTGCATGTTTGGTGTAGGCATCTCACTCCTCGATGTTGTTGGGTGCATAGGTTGTGTGGCGATGTTTCTGCGTGTTTGGTACTTCTTCACAAACTCTCTATATATTCGTGCCTTAAGGTCTCCCCAATCAAGGACTGGTCTGTTGTAGAAGGTCCGTGCATTTTCCTTCAACCACCAATTGTAGGCATCTCCAACGAGCATATCAACGGCATATGAGAGTTTCTCTTCTTTGGGGATGTTGTTTGAGCGCAGCCATTGTTTCATGTTGGTTTCCCATCGTAGGTATTCATATGGGTCCTTGTTATACTCTGAAAAGGTTAGAGATTTGGAATTGTAAATATATACCTTACTTGTCTGATTTCTTGATCTAGTTTGAGTGGTGTAGGTTGGCACTCGGCTTGACACAACGAAATGGCAAGGTGTAATTTTCTTTGGCCAGCTTCTATCAGTGGAATAGTAGTCTGGTGGCTCTGGTTTGAGTTCTTCAACTTCAGTTTCATTGTCAAAATGATATTCTGAATAGTCTTCATGCCATGTCCCATATCCATTAGAATCATCTACGTCGGACAAGTCTTGGTCATAGTCTAGTGGTTCTGGTTGTGGTTCAAGGTTTTCTCCATCTGATTCTTCCCTAAAATCAGTCTCCAAATAGTCTTGATTCCATTACTCCTCTGCATAGTCACACTCGCTGGTGCTTAGGCATTGATCATTGTCGTTGTGTAGACTACAATCAGTTTGTGGTATGCTCATGGTGTCTTCTTATTCATCATAGTGCTCCATCATTAAATTTTGTACCTTGCACGACAATATGAAGAGATATCAGGCCCATATAAACAAATAAGGAAACTACACTCTGGTGAATATATCATATAAACACATAAGTAGTAGTAAAAGGAAAATCGATACAAGTAAATATTTTGAGGTTTTTGTTTTTGTTTCTTTTGGAAACTAACTTTAAAGCAAACTAAAAGAAAATATTTTTTTGTTTTTTTGATATTTTAGATTAATTAGGACGTAAAAAATATTCTATGAATCTCTCTTTTCAAAAAAAAAGCTTTACTAGTAACTAAATTCAAAAATAACAAAATGAGTGATGCTTATATTTTGGTTTCTTTTTTTCTTATGATGAACGAAATTAAGTAAACATGTAATACAATTTTTTTGAGTTTTTTTAGATTTATATGAGAGGAGACAAAAGAAACAACAAGAATCAACAAGAAACAAATGCAAATGAAGAATAAGAACAAATATATTTTTTTGGTTTTTCGATAAGATGTAAATAACAAAATGCAAAACAAAATCATAAAAGATAAATGATAAAGGTTGGATGAACACAACCTGGGATATGAGCTTTTAGCTCTGATACCAAATGATGTAAGATTGAATATCAATCTCACAAGCAGTACGGCCGTGACTCGCAAGACCGAGAATCTCTCTTGGCTTAAGCGGGTAAGGGAACTAAAAGGAGGGAGTTTTGATCGAATCACACGGTCAAAGGTGAACCAAGGGAGTTTGAATCTCTCAAACTAACCTGGCCGTGGCTTCAATAGAAAGAAAGTGAATCACACACTTTATTTCTAAAGAACAAGAACAAGACTCAAAGACAAGACTTTGAAGAAAATACTTTTTATTCAAATTTAAATTCAATGGTGGTCTATCTTTACAATGAGGTCGTGGTGAGCTTATATAGTGCTCCTAGCAATGGTCCTAAACCTAAAAAGGAGAAAAGGAAATCGTACATTTAAAATATATGTGTGTTGGCCATTAATGTCTAGTTTGGCCAACAAGGAAAGTGTATATGCTTGTATCTTGAGAGCTTTGGGGCGAATGTAATGTGTCTAGGTACATCCTGGATGCTTTGGAAAGTCTTCAATACGTGCCCAAGTTGCAAGGAATAGAGATATTGCAATGTGAACACATTAAGTGCACGTCGGTCCATATATGGCAAGTCTTGGAAGAAAGGGATTCGCCTGATCCTCTGGTCGCTGGTGCATGGTAGGTTTATTTTGGGCTTCCTTAGGGTCTTAATAATATCTCCTGGGCGCCATGTTTTGGTTTGCAAGTGATTAAACCAGTTGCCCATCTCACTTACCATAAACGGCTCCAATCAGTTCATTTGAAGGCACGGATGGACCCGCTTGGTCCAAGGCGTGTTTGAGCTTCTAGAAGTGCTTAAGGGAGCTCTTAGAAGTACCAAAAAGTCTCCTGGTCTCCAAACAAACGTTTGGAGACTTTCATATAAGGAAAGTTCCAAATATGTAAGTTTTGAAAACTCCAATTTGATGTATGGTGCATGACTTGATCTGGCCCTGTTTGGGGGTGAGCTCCATGTCGCCGTGTGTCCTCTGTGAGTCAGGATTATAGGCCAGGTTTGATCTTAGCTGGCTGCTTCTTGGTTAAGCTTGGATTCATGAAGATACATCCATATATCCTCTTGCGCGTATTTGACCGCCTTTGTGTTCCTTGGGCCAGCCGGGCTGGGCAGTTGGCCGGGAGTTGTGCCGATGACCTCATCACCATATCTTCAAGATCTTCATCAGTAAGTTTGTTGGTGTTTATTTGATTCAAATTTCCTGTTTTGACTTGATGTTGTTTCCATTATATCTTCTGTATTTCTCTTTTTAACTTAATGTGATATTCAAAGATTTTACGCTTTGTAACAATTCTTGGAAAAGTAATGATAGATATAAAGCTATGCATCCACCGGTGCTCTACACTTATGCAAGGAGAAGAACCAAGAATGAGCAAAGTGGCTAAAGAGATGGAAGGAAAGAGACGAGCTGATGTGTCAAGTAAAGTGGGCTTCGACACTTAAGCTATTTTAATAAGAGTATGGGCTGAGTAAATAACCACTAAGTTGAGTAGGGTTGTTATGTTATTTACTATAAATACTAGGGGAATAGTAAGATGGAGGGGATCGAAAGTTTTAGGATTATCAAGGGGGAGTGGGAGGAGCTTCATTAACAAAATCCTCAGGTTATTTTGTAACTTTTTCTTATAATCTATAAAATCAGGTTTCTACTCTTATCAAATTGGTATCAGAGCATTTGCGATCGAAGAAAAATGTCATCACATAAATTGTCTCTTGAGGAAACAGTAGAGAGACTGCAACAAGGATTTGGAAGAAAACTCTCTACAATAGAAAAGGGGTTAGAAGAAATCAAGCAGCAAATGAGTAAGTTGTGTGTTATTGAACGCATCAAAAAACTTGTGATGAAAATTTCAGGAGAAGAGATCGCGATTCAAACCGGAGGATCCTTGAAAAGTGTCGATCCGATCCTTGAGCGAAATCGGACGATTATTGTGTCGGAGGAAAAGAACGATGTTCGGTTAACACCGAAAATCAAGATGGTATCAGAGACGGCGGTGCGCGTACGGGTGAAACTCCACGAGCCGAAATCTCTGGAAAAAATGATGATGCTGGCTCTGGGAATCGAAGATTGCTTGAACCTGGGAGAAGATTCGAGCACAGGTCCGACGGAAAAAGAAAGATCAATTTTCCGTGCAGGAGGACAGCTGGGGCGCGATATGGCACGTGGGGACCAGGGAAAATTTGTAGGGGCAATTTCGTCATTTGGTAGGTGGACAAAATTTAATGAAAAAGGGCACACGACGTCGTTTGAAGAAAAGGGGAAAAATGCCCCTTCTCCTTCGCGAATCCAGAGCAGAAAAGTACCCTACAGGAGGCTGACTCCTGAAGAAATTGAAGACAGAAAGAGAAAAGGGCTGTGTTTTCGTTGTGATGAACGTTTTAATCGCGAGCATAAATGCCAATTTCAAGCCCTGGATGTGTATTTGGTTAGTGAAGATGGCTCGGAAATAAGGGTGTCGAATTTGGAAGAGGAAGACGACGACGACAAAGAGGAAGGAGTGGCGGAGATGGCTGAGCTATCGATGAATTCGGTGGTGGGACTCACATCTCCGAAAACCATGAAGGTGCCGGCTAGAGTAAAGGGAGAAGGGGTGGTAACGTTAATCGATTCAGGAGCATCCCACAACTATATCTCAGCGAAACTGGTGAAACGGTTGTCCTTACCGACGAGCGGAACTCTTAGCTACGGGGTGATAATGGGAACCGGTCTAGCTGTCCGAGGGGAGGGAATATGTAGGGGATGGAAACTACAGCTACAAAATTTGGAAATAGAAGCGGATTCCTTGCCTCTGGAGTTGGGTAGTGCGGATATAATACTCGGGATGCAGTGGCTAGAGACGCTGGGAAACATGGAAGTAAACTGGCGGCTACAAGAGATGCGTTTCAAGACGCAGGGAGTGGCGGTAACAAGTCGAGGGGATCCGAGTTTATGTACATCTCCGGTATCTTTAAAATCGTTATGGAAAGTCATATGCAGTGGAGGTAGTGGAGTGATGGTGGAGTTCGGAGAATTGAGCTCAGTGGGGTTGCTGAAACTCGGTCAGGAGCAAAATGCCGTCGGGGAACCCTTGCTGCCCGCGTATAGCAACGTTTTTGCCGAACCAGAGGGATTACCTCCTTCTAGGGGTCGTGAGCACACCATTACGTTGAAGTCAGGAGCTACTCCGGTTAGCGTACGGCCCTTCTGGTATCCGCAAGCACAAAAAGCGGAGGTAGAGCGACAAGTGGCTTCGATGTTGGCTGCGGAGTTCTGTGTGGACTACCGAGCGCAGTTCTTACCATGGGTCAAATATTGGTACAACACTTCATTCCATTCCGCCATCGAGATGACGCCTTTCCGAACAACCTACAGACGCGATCCGCCGAGTCTCATTCGGTTCGAATCAGGCTCAACCAACAATGCCGATCCCGAACAGCTACTACAGGAGAGAGACGCCATGTTAACTCTCTTGCGCGAGCACCTCCACCGGGCTCAACAATGTATGAAGGCCCAAGCCGATGCACACAGGAGAGAGGGAGAGTTTGAAGTGGGAGAATTAGTATTCCTGAAATTAAGGTCTTATCGGCAGCAGTCTCTAGCGCGCCATCGCAACGAGAAGTTGGCTCGTCGTTTTTGCGGTCCATTTCCCATCGCTGCCCGGATTGGCCCGGTTGCATATTGCCTTACACCTCCCCCAGACGTGAAGATTCACCCCACATTTCATGTGTCGCAACTCAAGAGGGTCGTAGGTGATCTTCCGCCGGTTTATACTATGCCACCACAATTGCAGCCGGACGGGGAATTGCAAGTCGAGCCAATAGCGGTTCTAGACACTCGAGACTACCCTAGGAACGGACATGAGGAGCTCCTAATCCTTTGGAAGGATCTTCCGGCTTATGAATGTTGTTGGGAGCTCAAAGAAGTGATCGCTATACAATTTCCATCCTTCAACCTTGAGGACAAGGTTGATTTCGAGGGAGGGAGTATTGATAGATATGAAGGTATGCATCCACCGGTGCTCTACACTTATGCAAGGAGAAGAACCAAGAATGAGCAAAGTGGCTAAAGAGATGGAAGGAAAGAGACGAGCTGATGTGTCAAGTAAAGTGGGCTTCGACACTTAAGCTATTTTAATAAGAGTATGGGCTGAGTAAATAACCACTAAGTTGAGTAGGGTTGTTATGTTATTTACTATAAATACTAGGGGAATAGTAAGATGGAGGGGATCGAAAGTTTTAGGATTATCAAGGGGGAGTGGGAGGAGCTTCATTAACAAAATCCTCAGGTTATTTTGTAACTTTTTCTTATAATCTATAAAATCAGATTTCTACTCTTATCAAGTAATCTCAAGACACAGATACAACGACAACTTGATCTTGCAAACCAACGTAGTTAATTTCGAACAAACCAACCATAAATAACAGAAGCGAACTTAACATAAGCAAGTTTAACACATGGTAGCCATACAACACACAATAATTTAAACACGATGTTAAAAACAAAATAAAAACCATGTTAATACTACTCCTCCAAACATCAAAATACTACTCCCATAGAATTCAAACTCCACCACCTTCGTAGTTTTCAACTGTCTTATACATTCCATTTCCCCTTGCTTGAGTGAAAAACTAATTAAAAAAATTAGATGAAAAAACAATACCACCAAGAAAACAACCTTATCGGACTGAAGTAGACGATAGATGAATTGCACAACATCGTGGAGAAGTTGTTGTTCATGAACAAAGAGAACAACAGACAGCCCATCAACGCCTGATGACTGATCCTTAGAGATCCCACCTGTACCCACCTGTCTATATTGATGAACTTTAGGCAGCAGTAATAGGATGCTGACTGACCAGCAATTTGTATATCAGTTGGGAAAAGGCGGAAAAATTTTGGATGTCGGATTGCAAACCAGAGTGAGAACATGAACATGATCAAACACAGTATGCCCGAACTGAAAAAGAACGCAATTCACAATCTTGTGAACAATGTGAGCCCGATTAAGGTTAGGATACCCACTATTTTGCCTAGGCGACCAGTTACGACAACAAATTTTAAACATAGCCTTATTATCCTAAGTAAACTGGATGGTGAGAAGAGATCCCCATTTTTGAATACTACCACCACTCATAAACACATCCAAATTATCATCAGACAATTCCTTAAACTTGTCTTGAGCAGCTGTTGCAGCCACAACGCGTAATCCAAACAGTCTATTAATCATATCAGGAGAGAAGAAAAAAGTGAATCCTTTGATGTCTACATAACTGCACTCAGCCTCCATTTTGATAGCTGGCAGATATTTCAAAAACTCCCACAGAATTTCCATGTGGAAAGGGTGAATGCGAGTGATAGTTCTCAGCCTTCCATGGAATAGTACCAAATCGAACCTCACACTCTTCAATGAACTGATCCTGAGAAAACAAAGTATACCTGGACTGAGGAACATGAATTTGGCAAGAAGATGGAGTGGGTGATACAGCTAAAGGTACGAGCTTCTGAGAATGAGGGCATTGACGGGGTTCTCGGACTGCTTGAGATATGGAATGTTTATGTGATTTAAGAGACATTGAGATT
This sequence comes from Pugionium dolabratum, assembly GCA_018901945.1. Lineage (NCBI taxonomy): Eukaryota > Viridiplantae > Streptophyta > Magnoliopsida > Brassicales > Brassicaceae > Pugionium > Pugionium dolabratum. The sequence goes on along the minus strand of JAEVFF010001408.1, from coordinate 98,265 downwards.
GTAGTTGATGATCATTAATGATGTTCAGAGAGAACTTCAACCGAATCAGCCTTGGGAGACTCAACAAGAATTTGTGGTGGAATTGATGTTACAGAGATCTAAGGTGAAGGTGGCACAAACACATCGGAAGCCAACCGTGACTGCAAAGGAGATGTGGTTGGGTCATGATATGGCACAATGGCTAGATATGAACTAGTAGGCTGTATGTAAGTTTCAGACTCAACAGCAGGTGTATGCAACAGCGAGTGTTATGTGCGAGAAGATGGCACACAGTGTGCGAGAGTTTTCCTATTTCAAGGTTTTTTGTTTTCTGAGAGACGCTGATGGTTAAGAATTCGTGAACTCCGGAATATATAAAGCCATGAAACAGATGCAACTATTCATGAAAGTTTGGGACTGTTCAACCAGAAAAATGCACTCTTCAGACATAAATGTTCACGTGTAGATAAAACATACAATTATGATACCACTTAATTCCTTTGACAACACAAAAGGCACATTAACAGAAGCATTCATAATCCCTAACATCATAGATTTATGAAAAAGTTATCAAAACCCAAATTGATATCATAAAGTCAGGGGGCTTGATCATCATTTAGCAACTTCAGATAGTGAGTACCAAATGAAACTAACCTTGTTTTCAAGTATGGTTTAGACACATCCAAAGTTCAATTCAAAAGAGAGACTGAGATCACCATCTGATACAGTAGTGCTCATACATCAGATCCAATATTGAAGTGATTAGTGTTTAACACTCTCATACCTTCATCATTGTATTGTCCACCAACATAATAGTTGAATTCATGGGAAGTGCCTTTTGTTTGAGTTTGGACTATTGAGATACACTAACACAACAAGTGTCTTTTTGAGACTTAATTTGTGGGCATCACAAATGCCTTGATTTCAACGGTAGTCATTTAACTTGAGTTGATGGCATCCCCTTTTAAATAAAATCAATAGCTTGTTGAACTTCTCTGTGCAATGAATACAACACATGTGGCGGTATGAAAATACCAAACCCATGGTGCTTGGTTCAACCCATACAAAGTCTTTCAACTTATAAAAATTGTGCGGATGATCAAAGTCCTCAAATTCCTTGGGTTACTCAACGTAGACTTCTTCTTATAGCACTCCATTCAAAAAGGCGTTTTCACATCCATCTGATACAGTTTAAAGCCCATAAGGTATGTCATTCCAATCAAAAGTCTAATAGACTCCAATCTAGCCACATGAGTAAAATTTTGATCAAAATCAATTCTTTCCACTTGTGAGTAGTCCTGACAAACAAGACTACCTTTGTTCCGAACTAAATTTCCTATCCCATCTTCTTGTTTTTAAAAACCCACTTGGTTCCGACGATGTTCACATTTGGAAGTCTAGGAGTTGGATCTTACTCTTTGCTACGATCAAATTGCTCCAGTTCTTCTTGCATTTCTTTTATCCAATACCAAACCCATGGTGCTTGGTTCAACCCATACAAGGTCTTTCAACTTATAAAAATTGTGCGGATGATCAAAGTCCTCAAATTCCTTGGGTTACTCAACGTAGACTTCTTCTTGTAGCACTCCATTCAAAAAGGCGTTTTTCACATCCATCTGATACAGTTTAAAGCCCATAAGGTATGCCATTCCAATCAAAAGTCTAATAGACTCCAATCTAGCCACATGAGTAAAATTTTCATCAAAATCAATTTTTTCCACTTGTGAGTAGTCCTGACAAACAAGACTACCTTTGTTCCGAACTAAATTTCCTGTCTCATCTTCTTGTTTTTAAAAACCCACTTGGTTCCGACGATATTCACATTTGGAAGTCTAGGAGTTAGGTCCCACTCTTTGCTATGATCAAATTGCTCCAGTTCTTCTTGCATTTCTTTTATCCAATATTCATCCACCAAGGCTTCCTTATGGTTCTTGGATTCCACAATGGATACAAAGCAAGAAAATTTCACCATCTCTTACAAGTCAATTTGCTTCTTTCGAGTGACACGACCTACTGCTACATCGCCAATCACATCCTTTTTAGAATGATGTCGGTGCACATGAATTCGAATTACCTCTTCTGATTTCCGAATCTGATCCTGAACTTGAACTCTTCTCACCTTTTTGGTCTTCAAGGTTCACATTTTTATTGGGTTCCAAAGGTTTTTCGATGAATTTAAAGATCAAAATTTGAAATGACATATCAGTAAAATCAATATTGCCCATTTCATTCACCGTCTTTACCTTTTGTTGTACATTTTGTATGCCATCTAGTCCATGAATAGCAAAAAAATATATTTATTCGTCATTCTTGGAGTCAAATTTACCTAGTTAAGCCTTCTCATTCAGAAGGTAGCACTCACATCCAAACAAGTGGAAGTAACTTACACTTAGTGTTTTCCTTTCCAGAGCTCATACGGGGTCTTCTCAATTTCTTTCCTCACATACACCGGACTGATGACATAACATACCGTGCTGATCGCATCAGCCCATAAGTGCTTGGCTACTTGATTATCTTATAGCATGACTCTGGCCATTTCTTAAAGAGTACGCTTTTTATTTTCAACTACCCCATTTTTTTGAGGTGTCCTCGATGCCGAATATTGATGAAAGATACCTTGCTCTCCACAAGAGTTATCAAAATTTTCATTTTGAAATTCCTTGCCATGATCACTCTTGATAGCTTTGATTCTGCATTTTTTTCGTTCATCAGCTGAAATGCTAATATCCTAAAACTTTCAAATGTCTCAGTATTCTCTCTCAAAAATCTCACTCATGTGAATCTGGTAAAGCCATCAACCAAGACAGACATATATTTCTTCCGAGCAATATTTTCTATTTCTATTGGCCCATCAGATCCATGTGAATAAGAGCTAGTGCTCTTGTCGTCAGTATAACATAAATTGCTATGTGATGAACTTTAACCTACTTCTCTTTGGCACATGGCCTACAGATGAATTTTTATTTGAGTTTTAACATGGGAATACCACGAATAACTTGTTGCTCAGTTAGCTTGAACATAGTTCCAACATTCATATGTCTAAGTTTCTGATGCAATAACTTCATGTTTTCAATCTTGGTAATTGTGAACTATTTTACCAATGGTCTCCACACATAGAAATTGTTACTAGTCCTAACACCTTGAATTCTCACCGTGTTTTTTCCATCACTAGCTTAACACTCTGTTTTGGTAAAAGTGACTAAGAGACCTTCACATCACAGCTCATTGATACTAATCAGATTTTCTTTGAGTCCTTTGACAGATAGACATGCTCAAGTTCTGGCACAGTTTGACCAATTATGTCTCCTTTACCTTTAATTTTTCCTTTTGCACCAACTCTAAAGGTAACTTTACATGTTGTTGTTCATTCAAGCTTTCTGAAAGTTTTTCTGCGCTACTGTCATATGTCTTGAGCAACCGTTATCGAAGTACCAAATTCTATTTTTCTTGACTAATTCAACCAACTATTAGAAGCCTATCAAGATCATTTGTTTCCTTACTTAGCATCTTGATATTTCTCTGTTGACCATCTAGCTTACCTTCTAACTCACGTGATTTATAACATTCTTTAGATAGCTCCTCTTTTAGTGAATCAACAACTTTTACCAATTCTTGTTTTTATTTTATCATGTTTTGTCTTCAAGACTCAGCCCTTTATTCTCTTCTCGGGTTTTGTTGAGAGATCCACAAAGAATCTTATTTTCGTCTTACAATGACAAATCAAAATCATCTTCTTATTTAGAGTCTGTCTCCTCTTCAACTACATCAAGATAGGCCAAAAAGTTACACACCTCGTCTTGATCATCATCGTCATCTTCGTCATGAGTCTCTATTTCATCAATGCTTACAAAAGATTTTTCTATCTTTCTGCCATATCCCACACACTTTGATCTGATATGTCTGAAGCCTTTGCATTCACTGAATGTGGTAGTGTCACATTTCTTAGCAGCTGGACATTTTATCTATTTTAAGTTTTTTTGCTTGCTTAGCTCGAAGATGCCAACTTTGTTCACTTACGTTTCTCGTTTACTTCTTAGCTAGCCCTATTCTTCATCTTTGCTTTGAGGTTATCTAATTAATAAAAATATACAGTGGTGTGCTCGTTAGAGGATGCTTTTTTAGTTAGCTAAGCGACCACCTTAGTTGAAGGTTGGAGAGCAGCAAAGTCTCTTATCTTCCCAAAGAATGCAGAAATCGAGATGTGAGAAAAAAATAGTTATTCACTCTCCAAAGCCCCCAAAAATTCTTTCTAGCAGATGTGAAGAGAGGATTGTTGAAAATTCAATAAGAAATGCAATACCCTCTTCGGGAATGATCTCGATGTTCTCGCTATGTTGTCAATCTCAGTATATGGAAATGGTCCGACCAAAAGGCATCGATCTGGACTGGGTCTTGCATTTTTGGATGACAAGAGCCCTTTACCTCCACTCTTCAATTATATCCATATCAGGTTAACACAGATGACCGACCTTCAATGCCTAGTTAACCATTAAAGAAGAGAAGAGGAGCGGAACAATGAGAAGGAGTTGGTAGCCCTCCAACCAGAACTCACTACAAGAAAACACACGTTTTGCGACTACGCATGTGGTCACAAAATGATTGCAAATTATAATTTTGCGACTACTTTGGACCACAACACGTGGTCGCAAATCCTTCGTCGCAAGTTTTTGTGGTCGCAAATCAGTCGCAAATTTGCGACTAATTACCGACCACATTTATAGTTATATATTTTGCGACCAATTAGTGACCAAATTTTGATCACAGAATTGCGACTACTTAATGACTCTAATGTAGTAACAAAATTGACAACCACTTTGCCACTACATCCGTGGTCACAAAAGCTGTGGTCACAAAATGGTCAAAAAAGTTTGTGACCAATTTACCACCACGGTTTTACAATGATCTGGAACATAGATCTCGAAAAAATCCTCTAATCCATATATTTGAATCTAGTAATTAGTACATGCAAATATTTTTATTTTACGTACCTAAAAAATAAAATATGTTTAATAGTATATACCTAATAATGCTAGATGAACGTTTCATGGTAAAAGTTTTGCAAATATAAAAGGAAGAAGCCTCTCAATAAAAACATGGCAGTCATGGTTTTTATGCCCGAGAACTTTAGTTCATCCATATCCACACAATTTGTTAAATCTGCTGTGTAGCCATCCAGAAATTTGACATCATTTTTGATACATTCCAATAAGCGTTCTTTAGCTTTTTGTGTCAATCTAAATATAGGGAATGGAGCATTACCCCGACCATCCACGTGCATCTCTTTTCGAGAGCAAGACATTACAATATTCAACCTTGACTTAATTGTATCTTCTGATTTATCTTTGACATTCATAACAGTATTAATGATGTTATCAAAGAAATCTTTCTCTATATGGATCACATCAAGATTATGTCGTAGGTTAGATTCGTCCAGTACGACAACTCCCAAAATATGCTTTCTTTGTGCCAATTATGCCAGCTTCCAGAACCTTTTTTTTAATTTCATGACCGTTTTCACCGCAGTCAGATGTTTTTAAAGGATTAATTATTTTTATTCGCTTGTATAAAACTTATTTGCCTGGAAATGATTGTGGAAGATAGTCATTCAAAGCGTGCTTGCCATTTAAAAAAATTTGTTTTATTTTTCCGTAACGGATGACCCTTAGGAAGAAACCTTTTATGACAATCAAACCAACACTTCTTTTTACCATTTGGTAATTGAAATGCCTTCGTATCATCTATACAAATTTAAGACGACAGTCTACCATACGTTGTCCATCTTGACAACATTGCATACACTGGAAAATCGCTATTTATCCACAATAATACGACTTTTAAATTGAAATTTTGATTAAACGACACATCGTATACCTCAACTCCGGTAACTACAATTCTTTTTAGCTCATCAATCAAAGGTCAGAGGCAAGTACTCTTTCTTCATACACACACATATCAGGTGGCAAGTTATATGGAGTGATAATCACCGACCATAATGAATGATTACAAGACATCCCAAATGGATTAAACCCATCAGTACATAAGCCAAAATAAATATTTAGAGATTCAACAGAAAATCTTGGATGTAGATATCCACTCCGCAGCATCAGATGGATGACTCATTTCTCCGTCTTCTGCTTCATGATGTGTGTGCCACCTCATCGCCTCTGCAGTTTTCTCGCTTTAATACATTCTCTTAAGTCTGTCGTCTATAGGTAAATACCACATACGAATACAAGGTATTCTCATCCTGGCTTGGCTTGGCTTATATCAGGGAGAATCGCAAAATTTACATTTTTTTACATTTTTTATTTTTTTTCCAAAAGATCATACAATTGTAAACACACACGTCAATTGTATAAAACAGGAAACCTAAATTTCACATCAGTTTTTTGGTTTCATAATATGAACCCATTGTCTGATTATCCTCGGAAAAATATTCAGTAAACAGCTCCGCCCTAGAGTTCATGCATTTTTCAAGTAGATTAAAATCATATTTAATGTTCATGAACCGAACAGTTAAAAATAACTGTGAGTGCCCTCAGTGACAACCATCATACAATGGATTTTTCGTATCTTCTAACATGTTGTAAAAAATTTGTGCTTTTGAATTTGGTTCTTCTAAATTATTAAATTCTTCCTCATGCTAATTATAGTACTCATCAGTCGTAGTCTCACGAAATGCATCTGTCACCATTTCAACATATCTATTACCGAATGTACCTATTGTTTCTTCACTAGTACCACATGTACCTCCCTGATTTCTATGGATATCATCACTCCAACTACTCGTGCCTAACTGAACATTCAGTTCTTCTCAATGTTTATACCAAATATAATAATTTGGTATAAATCCTTGGCTGTACAGATGATTCCAAATTTTATATCCCAGAAGAAATTTATCTTTTTGGCAATTAATACAAGGACCGAAAAACTTATCTCCGGTACTTTGAGCTATTGGATGACTACTTGCAAAATTCATGAACTGCTTCATGCCTTGTGCAAATTCCGCCGATATATATCTTGTTTGATTATCAATTCTTTTGTACATTCAATCTCTCGAATTATTGTAATTTCCCACATGTTTGAAGTTTTTTTTCTTCTTTTTGATTCTACAAATGAGAGAATGAGACATGGGGGCATATATATATACATAAGATTTTGCCACTACTTAGCCACTACTTTGCGACTATTTTGCGATCACAACAGTGTGGTCTTTTATTTGTCGGTATACCTACCACGCACATGTTTCATGTTATGGCTTTGCCAGCACTTTGTTACTGAAGAGCCACTCTCACCGTGGTCGCAAATTGGTTGCATATTTTGCGACCAATATGCGACCAACAAGTGGTTCTACCACATGCAGTCGCACATTAGTTGCATATTGGTTGCAAAATGGTTGTATATTACGACCAATATACAACTACTGTTTTTAGTCTCAAGATTGCGACCAATATGCGACTATTGCTCTCTAGTCGCAAATTGGTCGCAAAACCGTGGCAAATGTAGTCGCAAATATCACAACCACGTATGTGGTCGCAAAATGCAGTGGCATTTTAACAGTTTTTTGTAGTGACTAATCAACCCACCTCTTCAACATCTCCATTTCCCATTACATCTCTTGGATCAAATGCTTCTTCACCGGGCCCGCCCGATCTGCAGAACGTAAAATGGAACCATACTGTAAACCGTTTGATCAGGATAGAAAGAGCAAGGGGCTTTGTTTTCGTTGTGGTGACTAGTGGAATCCTGGTCACAGATGTAAGGGCAGAGAATTCAAGTATATGGTTATGGATGAAGGCTTGTAGAGCTTTTAGTCGACTAACTAGCGTTCCTCCAACTGAAACAGAGAAAAAGATAGAAGAATTAGATGAGGATGAAGTAAAAGAATTACTTTGGTCATCTTTGTAGTCGATGGCAAGTTTAACAACTGAAAGATCTATGAGGATGAGAGGAAAAATTGCAGGTCAAGAAGTCATTGTTTTAATTGATTCATGGGCTACAAGCAATTTCATAGCAGAGAGTGTAGCACATTGGTGTGGTATGCAAAATCACAAAAACTCATGGATTTTGGTTTCTATTGGAAATGGTCAAGTCGTTCCAAGTGCTGGGAAATGCAGCGGAGTATAGCTAACGGTCCAATATGTGTCGATACGTGAGGACTTATTCCTGGAACCACGGCTATAGTTATAGGTTATGTGTGGTTGGCCACTCTAGGTGACACCAGAATGAATTGGGGAAGACACACCCTTAGTTTCCATAGGGAAGATTAGTGGATCGCCTGACCAGGCAATCCGTCACTGGTGCGAGCTCAAATTTCTCAATTCAATGGAGAGGGTAGTCAAAGATGGAAGGAAGGCTGGAGGAACCCCTAGAGCTCACCGCACTATTTGCAGGAGGAATTAAGACTCCAAATTTTTCTGAGGATACTCAAGTGAAACATTTGTTGGAATGGCATGGAAACGTGTTTGAGATGCTACAATGATTACCCCCAAATCGTGGCAGGGAAAATGCTATCAACCTTAAGGAAGGAGCAGAACCAGTTAACATCCGTCCTTACCAGTATACATAACTCAGAATGACGAGATTGCAAAATCGGTTTGGGAGATGTTAGAAGCACGGATCATCTAGCCGAGCGTCAGTCCATAATCAAGTCCAGTTTTGCTCGTCCAAAAAAAAAGGATGAAGGATGGAGATTCTGCGTGGATTACCAAGCCTTAAACAAGCTCACGATACCAGACATGTACTCAAATTCCAATGATCGAGGAACTGTTGGATGTGTTGATTCATAATCTCGCTAGTAAAGTTGCCTTTGGAATTGGATGTTAAGTCCGATCTTGGTACTTTCACTAAAGTTTGTTGACATTTATCACTCTAGAATAGATTTCTTTATTGGAGTCCCCATCCAAGTAATGAACTATAAAATTTACTTCTCTCCGGACGTCTCACTATCTTGTCCAGGTGTTTCATTGGCTTCGACGGCTGGACTTTCTTCTCTAAATACTCTTTCTGGCTTCATTCACGGATCCTGCAACTATAGAAGGATCAGGATTTGATCCCGTTTCACCTTCTACTTTGGCTAGATAATTGCCAAGCCCAGCTGGAACTATTTACTTTACACCCTCTACTGCAGTTTACTTTTTAGCTAGGTCTATCAAACGTGGCATTTTACGCCCGAGGAACGCCTTCTATTTGACATCCTTTTTACCTGGCGGCTAAACCATCCATTGATTAGGGAACTATTGAAGCTTCTAAAGCAGTCCTCTCCACTGCTCCAACATCTGATGGAAATGAAGGAAGTCCACTACGGTATGGAGGAAGTAGTTGGATAAACTGATACAGCAGACCAATCAAAGCAATCATCTGCCGCTTTCGTAAGTCAATTTCTCAGCTATGGCTATTATTGAATTTCATTAACAGGGCTTTCTGATGGAATAGTTTACCTTTACTTTGAACCGTAAGGTATTGAATACACTTCCACGTATTCATTTTTGAATATCTCTTCCATTGCTTGTTAGCATTGGCTATCAGTCAATTCCGATTCCTTTCCTTAAAAGTATTTTATATCTTTCATTGACTAGAGTGACTTAGATCTATCTTATGAAATAAATGTAAAATAAAGAGGCCAGGTAAATCTGAAGTAGGTTAAGCGATGACTTCTACAACTACTAACTTTATTATTACTTTAGCGTCGTGCTATCTGATCTGTGAATGATGTCTGAAATCGCTGTTGTGTGGGTCATTTGTTGTAGTTACGTCCTCGGAATCTCGCCTTTTAGTTCTTGGACGTCGTTTGAACTTTCCCACCGATAGTACAAAAGATGTTTCCTGTCTATTAGGGCTTCGCTCCTGTTTCTTAGCCTATTCGGGTCCTTGCTTTGATCTTCATTGGGCACTATATGGTCTTTGGGTTAAAGTAATAATCCAGTGATCTCGTGCCAGTGCCCTTATCATTTTACTAATCAAGAGAAGCACTAGTTTCTTAGTCTATTCGGGTCCTCTTTTCTACACCTATTCCGCTATCTTCACATTCATGACACTTGGCCTCTGGCTTTTTAAAATTCTTTTCAGATTTCAAATCCTATTCTCCCTTACGTGTGTTGAAGCTTCCAGTTTTTTAAAATAATTCTGACTTTTTCTTCAAGATCGAGTGTTTGATCCTTTTCTTGATTAACCTTTACCAATAGAATTGTTTTTTTTGTTTTATTCAAGTTCATAGGCTTGCATCATTCCGACCACCTAGTCAAACTTCATTTCAACATATGTGAGTGATACTTCAATTGCTAATTTATGTGTTTTGAACTTTTTGGACGACACCGTATAAATTTTTTCAGCAGCTTCTTATCATTGTACTTTTTCCCAGAGTACTAGTGCTTCATTCAAGATTGAGGTAAGTTTCTAGCTGAAGAATTCAAAAAAGTCATCATCACTCATTGTAAGTGTTTCAAACTAATATGCCAACATGTCAATGAGTGTGTGCTTCCAACATTGCTCATTTCTTCGTAAGATATTTTTAGTGGATCCCAACCTTCCTTAGCAGTTGAACACTCTTGCACTTTTTGAACTGATCTTTGATCAATGATTTCTTGATAACTGAGAGAGTCTTTGTGTTATACTTTGACATGATTTGCTCTTATGCTGTCCAGTCCCTCTTAGACTTAGGAATTATACTCTCAATTTCAGTTTTTTGCATTCGTTTTGTCCATCCTTCTTTTATCACTGTCCATACATTCTCGTCTATCCCATTGATCAATGCCTTTATTTGGACATTCCACCATTCGAATTTCTCTGCCTTGAGTAGTAGTAGCTTTTCAAAGCCAAAGTGATTCGAGTTTTCCATACTTGTCTATTGATAACGCCTTTTTTATATTTAAAAAGTAAATATTCTTACCATATAGACTATGCTACCAATTGATAGTATAGAATAACCTCAACAACATACAAAATAACAACCGATATCTTTTATTCACTCAAAAACTTGTTAAGTTTAGTTTTTACAATCTAACAATTCTTATTTTACCCAAGATATCTTATAAAATGTTGTTTGGATCCAGTCAAGACATAACACAATTTTTCTTGAATTGCAATCAACAACAAACACTCAAAGAGTCCATAATCCTAAAAAAGACTTAGTGATCCTTTCACATCTTGCTCTCCTTTCTTTTTTCATGTCAACCCTAGTTTCTCTTCGTTTTTCTTAAATACAAGAGGAACATCAACACTTCTTGGAATCTTTCCATTTTCTTAATAAAGAAAGTTTCCGGATTACCCAATGCTCGTGAGCACTTTATTTCGTCATATCAAGATACTTGATTTGAGTTTACTTGATGTTGTTTCCACTGTATCTTAAACATCTACTTTCTTAAAACGTTCAGTCAATACCCATACTATATTTTTTTTAACTCACTATGTTAACGTATAGTAAAGATGGAGTGTTAAATATAAATTCCCCAAATTGAAAAACATAAAAAAAGTTAGAGCAAATCATGTTACAGAAGTAACAATAGACCATAGCACATGAGAAACAAGGCACAAAGCTCAGAATCAGATCGAAGAGTAACAAGCATTAAGGCATCTCCATCTAAAAGAATATCACTCAACGAAGCTGGTGAACCAGTACGACACATAGGATTGAGTAAAATTTTCTACCGTGGCACTCCGAGTTATGCACGAAGCGCCTTTATTTGCAGTTGGAGCTTATCACTCTAACTTTGAAACACCCACGACATTTAAACTTTAAGAAAGAACACCAGTAAAAGATCTATTCAAAATGACCAATGAGAGTTTGAAACTATTCGAAATGACCGATGAGACTTTGAAACTATTCGAAATGACCTATGAGAGTTTGAAACTATTCAAAATGTCAAGAGCATAGAGATGAAAATAAAATTTAGCTTTCGCAAAGATATTCACAGCAATCAAAATCATCTACTATGGGGCAGAACAACACTATTACTATCTCTATTCACCAAAACCGCCCAGTACATTATTTCTACTCAAACTAGAAATATCTAATATTTTTGGAATTGGTTTTAACACACTATATTCCTTCTATAGCCCCATATATGAATGTGTCAACCCTAGGCCCAAATGAAGCTTCAATCCTAGACAAAGACACCGAGCAGGAAACTACAATCTCACCAGTAAGCGAGATATGGAGCGACCTCAAACAAATATAGAGCATAGCATGTACTATATAAACAGTCTTATAGCTATGAATTGCGCACGAACTTTTCCCATACATTACTCAGTGTAATTTCAACTCTCTAGGGCTTTCTTCTACTTATTTCATTTACATCAATCTCTTTAGGTTTTATGTTTATTGTGTTCATTCGAATGCTCTTAACGAGATCCAATCCTTGTTATTTTGCCTTAAGTCTAATTCATATTACAAATATCGAGTGTGAGATTTGACTACCACATTTTGACACCGTTTATGATGATATAACACTTGGAATCTCTAATACTGCTAGTCGATGATGAACTCTCCTATTAATGCTGTGCCACAAGCTCTCTGAGATCAAGCCCCCACTCACACATCGCGAATCCTCAAGAGCCATCAGGTTCCCACTCTCATGCTCCTCTGGCAGAAAATGAAACATCCCATCCTGTACTTCTAATCCGTAGAGGTTGTTTCTTAAGATATTCAAACCTAAGTTTTACATTTTTGGTCCAAGTACGGATTTATATTATGAGATTCATAGTTTAGAGTTGATATGCAATCAATAAGATAAATGATCTGGATTTTTATTTATATATAACTTAAGATTCGTACAAGACATACACTATGCCTGAAGGTTTTACATGTTTGAATGATTCTAACTACAAAATCTAGTGCCCTAACTCATTTTTACAGAATTAGATCACACGAAGGACTTGAGATGGCCTCAATAGACAAGGAAAGGCCGAAACAATGCCCACGAACCTAGAGCTTTAAGATAGAGCAAGTAAACTGGAAGGGCTTCAAGAACAATACCCTTAGAGATCAAGTGAAAACTTATCAGAGTTTAAATCTCAAGCCCAATACCCAAGATATGCCATGCACCAAAAGTACAAGAAATTAACACTTAGTGCTCCTACACAACCATTTGCAAGCAAGTCTAAGGTATGGTCTATTAGTTATATTCTTGTAGGATCTAATGGCCTTCACAATGACCCAACATGATGCCACATTCAAACTAAGGTGCCTTCCACAAAGGAATCACACACAAATTAGAATTTCCTTTTTTATATAGTTTATGCATTTTTCCTTTTATGTATTGATGTGATTTCCTTTTGTTTGTGATTTTCTTGTTGTATTTTCTTTTATTTATTTCAGCCATTAGGTCAAAATGAAAAACTATTATATAAAGTTTCCCTGCAGCCTTGTAAATGTCAACCTTTTTGATATTAATAAAAATTAAATTTTCTTTCAAGAAAAAAAAATCTTTTCGAGTTCAAGTAAGAAGGCATTGTCGCCTCTTTGCTTGAGCTTCACATGTTGTATCAAAAATGCTTACACCCTCTTAGTGGTGCACTTCAATTTCTCCAACACTACCTATGCTTTGATCCCACGAAAGAAAGAGATAGAGAGAGAGAGCGATTGTCAGCTCGTTAGATCTCCACCTTATCCCTCTTCGCTGTACCAAGAGGGTGTGACCACTAACTTGTGACATAGCAGCCATTTGTCCTTTGTAAGGCTAGAAATGGCTTCTTACATCATATGGTATCACAACTAAAATATTCTACAGCCAGGTTTGGTTTGTTTCACTTATTTCATTTGGATCTCTAACTAGTTAGTAGAAAAGGTCATTGCACTAGTTAGTCGGTTTAAGAAAAACACAAAAGGATAGGTTTGCATCATTGTTCTAGTTGTAGCTTTTGTCTTTACTCATTAGTCATCATCTTTGTTAATGAGAAAATAGAAAAAGAACAAAAAAGAAGTAGTAGAAAAACTTTATCATCTCAGTGGTTGCATACTTTGTTTGAGCATCATCAAGTATCTTATTGGCATAGTAGATAACATGCATCTCATGGTCCTTCCTTTTCCCTAGCACTGCACCAACATCGTAGTCATTTGCATCACACATTACCTCAAAAGAAAGATCCGAATTAGGTAGTTGCATTATGGGGGCACTCACCAACGCCATATTTAATCTGTCAAAATCATCGTAACACTCTTGACTGAAGACAAAATCTACATCCCTGTACAACAGCTTAGTAAGCGGCTTAACAATATTGTAGATGTCCTTGATGAATCTTCGGTAAAAAACAGCATGCCCTAGGAGCTTCTGATTCCCTTGAGTGAGGTTGAACCTTCAAGGTTTTTCATCACCTATCTTTGCTTTTTCAACCTTAATTCCATTCGCAGATATCTTGTGCCGCAACAAAATACCTTTACGCACCATGAAATAGCATTTCTCCCAGTTGGGGACGAGGTTTGCCTTTTCACACTGCTTAAATACCCTGCATAGGTTAGAAAAACATTCACCAAACGAAGAACCATATAAAGATAAATCATCCATGAGCATTTCCATTATTTCCTGAATTAGAATATAGACATCATACACTACTTAAAAGTAGCTGGTGCGTTACACAGCCCGAATGGCATCCTTCGATAAGAAAAGCTGCTATAGGGACATGTGAAAATCATCTCCTCCTGATCTTGAGGGTGGATAAAAAAATGAAAAAAAACTTGAATATCCATATAAAATGCAGTAGAAGGAGAATCCATCTAAAAAGCAGGAGAAGGAGAATCCATCTAAAAAGCAGTAGAAGGAGTGATTAGCTAACCTCTCTAGAATTTGATCAATTAAGGGCAAAGGGAAATTGTATTTCCTAGTAGATATATTCAAGTTATGGTAACCAATGCACATAGGATATCCATTTATAGTCCTAGTCGGGATCAATTCATCTTTTCCGTTCTTAACAGCAGTGATTCCTCCTTTCTTAGGAACAACATGAAGTGGAAAAATCCAAGTACTATCCAAAATGGGATAGATTATCCCTGAGTTTAGCAATTTTGGAATCTCTTTCTTTACCATTTCCTTAAGATTTGGGTACAGGCTACGTTGGTGTTCTATGGATGACTTCAATTCATCTTATATATATATATATCCTATGCATGCACAAAGAAGGAGCTATACCCTTAATGTCATCTAGTGATAACCTATGGATTTCCTATACTTTTTCAATTCATTCAAATTCATAGATGTTTCATCAGTGTTCAAGTCATCACTCACTATCATAGGATACATACGATCAGGACCAAGAAATTCATACTGTAGCCCACTCGATAGTGGTTTCAGCTCCAGCTGTGGTGCCTTGAGCTCACTTCAATCCTCTTCATTGCTAGACTTACCATTGCTACCATCACTTGACTTTGTATCCTTCCTTCCTTAAGCACTTTCAGCAAGCAACATGCTCTTTTGTTGGTGTTGTGGGAATCTAACATCTTCTTGTATTCTGGGGCCTTTTCATCCACGATCACACAACCTTCTATCTCTATTGTGATTGCAATTCTAACGGGGTCTTCCACAGTCAGCTCCCAAAATATGTAGGTTTCGACAGAGAAAACCTTTATTTCTATTGGCGGTTTCTTTATTGGATCCATGATATTGAACTTCCGAGTGTAGTTCCCAAGTCAAGGTCTATGATGCTCTTCTTCACGTCAATGATTGCTCTAGCACTAGCCAATAACGGTATCCGAATGATTATGGGATCAGCTGGCTCTTTACGTATCACCACTACAAAAAATCTGTGGGGATTACTATGTTTCCCACCTTCAATGGAAATTCTTCCAGAACTCTTATGGGATACCTTATAGGTGTGTCTGCAAGTTCCAATGAGTTACGAGTTTTTTTTAAGTTTGACAGGTCGAGGCATTTCGAGACTCTCAATGGAATCAAATTCACACTTGCTCCGAGATCAACCATATACTTCCTAAATAATAGAGGCCCTAGAGTACACAGTAGGGTGAAGCTCCCTGGATCCTACAGTTTCTTTGGCATAGAGTTCTGAATGATTGCATTGCACTCATAACTAATCATCACTACATTTCCGAAAATGCTCTTCTTTTTGGTACCAAGTCCTTAATTAACTTTTTCACTATCGGGCATTGCAATACCAAGTCTATAAAAGACATAGTTACCGGAATCAAGCTTATCAAATTCTTGTACTGCTCATAGTGCTTGTCAAAAATCTGCTTTTTTAACCTTCCTAGAAATTGTAGCCTTGGCTTGTGAGGGGGTGGAGTGAATGCTGCTTCCTACCCACCAGTTCCCTCACTATTCTTGGGAGTGTTCTCCTCATTCTCTTTTTCCTTCTCATCAGACACTTCCCTGTCAACCATCTGAGGGGAATCGGTCACTTCAGCGGTCTCATTCTCCTCAAGTTTATTGGTTCCCTCTCTAGATGGGAGTCCCTTCCCACTTCTCAATGTGATCGCTTGACAATACTACCTTGGATTTGCTTCAGGTTTACCAGGGTGATACAAGCCTCGATTCAAGGCTTATATGCGCGTGGGCTGTGTGGAGAAAATTAGGTGAGAAACTCAACCTTAGGCTTCTGGATGGGGGGTTTCTGGTTGGTAAAATATGGAAGGGTGAAGTAAACCACACGAGGGGTGATGAACCTCGCGATAAATCACAAACTTAGAGCTAGCAGAGCTGGTCTCAACTAGGATCTAAGCGTACAAGTCTCTTGAGAGAATAACTTGTAGAAAGAAAATTTGATCTTTATTAATTATCAAAAAGGTTGTCGAATTACAATGCTGGAAGGAGTCTTATTAATATGCTCGATAGCTTGACCTTCTAGGGTCGACTCAAGAAAAGAAATGGAAAGTTTACAAAAGTGCACAAATGGAAAACTTACAAAAGTGCATAACCGAAAAAGGACCTATTCCTAAAATGTCTTTGACTCAAAAATATAAATAATCTAAATCCTACCCTGCAAAACATAAAGAGGCAAATATCCAATTTGAAAACTTATCTTTCTTACCTCATGGCCAAGAAATGGAAGGTGGCCGACTTTGTGGCATGCACGAGCCTTGCTCCTAGTCTTCGACTTGGAGTAAGGTTAGGAATCTTTCGGCCCTGATCTCTGTTGCCACTAAAGACCAAGTCTCTGAAGTCCCTTACATTGTTGTGAAGTCTTTGGACTCTTCTTTGCACTTCTGGCACAATGTCCTTTGTCGATCATCCTCTAGGAGCTTGTCGACCTATAAGCTGAATTCGTGGAAGAGTGCCCTTGATCTGCTCCTTGTCATTGCTCCTGGTGGCACCACTGGTGTAGAAACTTCCTCTAGATACATGTCCTGAATCTGGTATCTTATCTGGTCAGAGTCTCCTTGTGTAGATGTTGAAATACCCGTGTACTTGGCTGGATCGGTGGTACCGGCTGGACTATGCGAGGTACTGGCCAAAATGTCTTCTGAGCCGGCAAAGTTGATTCCTTAGCCGGCGGCGTCACCAATTGGACCAGCGGTGTCATCCACATCGCCTCCAGTTGGGCCAGAGGTTTGGGCCTCCCCGCCGGCAATGTTGATCGGTCCGGCCCGGTTGGTCGGAGGTCCGGCGGTACCGCTTGGGCTGGCAGACGTGCCTAATGGCCCGGCTGTCTCGGGCAAGCTCCCTGGTCGGCTAGTCTAGTCTCCTGGCCGGCCATACGACCTGATGTCCCCATCAACCCCTCTCTCTTCAGTAGGTTTTGACCTCAAAACTGGTTCAACTGCATGGAAAGGGGTTAAGTTAGTTACGTTGAACGTGTTGGACACATTAAACTCACCTGTGAGCTCGATCCTGTAGGCGTTGTTGTTGATCCTCTCGAGGACTCTGAATGGTCCATCTCCTCTTGGTGTTAGCTTGGAACTCCTTAGGTTGGGCAACCTTTTCCGCCGTAGGTGTAGACACACCCAATCGCCTGGTTGAAAAATCACCTCCTTACTTTCCTTGTTGGCATGAGTCACGTACTACCTGGTCCTCTTCTCCAAGTTCTCTACTACCTTCTGGTGTAACTTCCTTATGAACTCCGCCTTGGATGCTCTGTTGAGGTTGGTCATCTCGGCTGGTGGCTGTGGCGTTTGCTTCAATGGTGTGAGAGGGTTGAAGCCGTAGACCACTTCAAAGGGGGTCTTCTTGGTTGCTGAGTGCACGGCTTGGTTGTACACAAACTCTATGAATGGCAGGCACTCTACCCAAGTCTTGAGGTTCTTCCCTAGTGTAGTCTTGACAAGATTTGACAATGTCTGGTTGACTACTTCGGTTTGGCCATCAGTTTGAGGATGGCAGGTGGTAGAGAAGAGTAGCTTCGTGCCTAGCTTCCTACAAAGGGTCCTCAAGAAATGGCTGAGGAACTTGGTGTCCCTGTCTGACACGATGGTCCTTGGCACTCCATGAAACCGTACTATCTCCCTGAAGAACAGCTCGGCTCTTTGTGTGGCATCATTATCATTGACACACGGAATGAAATGTTCCATCTTGGAGAACCTGTCCACCACTACAAAGATTGCATCTTTGTGGTTGATCTTGGGCAGACCTAGAACGAAGTCCATTGAGATGTCCACCCATCGATGTGTAGGTATGGGCAGTGGGAGATACAACCCATGAGGGTGCACTCGGGACTTCGCCTTTTTGCAAGTGATGCACCTTGCACAATGGGCTTCTACTGACCTTTTGATGTGTGGCCAGTAGAAGTGCTCCTTGACCACTGCTAGGGTCTTGTCGACACCAAAGTGGCCCATGAGTCCTCCTCCATGAGCTTCTCGGATGATAAGCTCCCTTAATGATCCTTGTGGTATGCACAACCTTCTCTCTCAGAACAAGAATCCCTCATGGATGTAAAACTTGCCATGACTCCCTGTGCCACACTCCTTGTAGCTCTCAGAAAAGTCAGGATCATCCTTGTATAGGTCCTTGATGTGCTCGAATCCTAGGACCTTTGCCTCCATGGTTGATATCAGGGCAAACCTCCTTGATAGTGCATCGGCTACCACATTGTCTTTGCCCTTCTTGTACTTGATGACGTATGGGAAGGTCTCTATGAAATCCATCCACCTGGCATGTCTCCTCTTGAGATTGGTTTGCCCTCTGAGGTGTTTGAGAGTCTCATGATCAGTGTGGATCACAAACTCCTTGTACAGCAAGTAATGCTGCCAAGTCTCCAATGCTCGGACAAGGGCATAAAGCTCCTTGTCATAAGTGGGGTAGTTCAGTGAGGCACCACCTAGCTTCTCACTGAAGTATGCCATTGGCCTTCCTCCTTGAGTTAGCACCGCTCCTATACCTATTCTAGAGGCATCGCACTCCACTTCAAATGTCTTGTTGAAGTCGGGCAAGACTAGCACTGGTGCATGTGTAAGGCTATCCTTCAAGGCATGGAATGTCTTTTCCTAAGCTTCTCCCCAGCTGAATCCCACGTTCTTCTTCACTACTGCCTTCAATGGTGAGGCAATGCTGTTGAAGTTGGGCACGAATCTCCTGTAGAAGCTGGCCAGACCGTGGAAACTCCTTACTTGGCTGATGTTGC
>JAEVFF010001408.1:47727-75050 GCA_018901945.1 Pugionium dolabratum | reverse complement strand
ATGGCCAACACCAGGAAACATCAGCCAAGTGAGGAGCTTCCACGGACTGGCCAGCTTCTATAGGAGATTCGTGCCCAACTTCAGCAGTATTGCCTCACCATTGACGCAGTAGTGAAGAAGAACGTGGGATTCAGCTGGGGAGAAGCTCAGGAGAAGGCATTCCAGGCCTTGAAGGACAGCCTTACACACGCACCAGTGCTAGTCCTCCCCGACTTCAACAAAACATTTGAAGTGGAGTGTGATGCCTCTGGAATAGGCATAGGAGCAGTGCTGACCCAAGGAGGGAGACCAGTGGCATACTTCAGTGAGAAGCTAGGTGGTGCCTCACTGAACTACCCCATTTATGACAAGGAACTCTATGCCCTTGTCCGAGCCTTGGAGACTTGGCAGCATTACTTGCTGTCCAAGGAGTTTGTGATCCACACTGATCACGAGACTCTCAAACACCTCAGAGCGCAAACCAATCTCAAGAGGAGACATGCCAGGTGGATGGAGTTCATAGAGACCTTCCCGTACATCATCAAGTACAAGAAGGGCAAAGACAATGTGGTAGCCGATGCACTATCAAGGAGGTTTTGCCTTGATATCAACCATGGAGGCAAAGGTCCTAGGATTCGAGCACATCAAGGATCTATACAAGGATGATCCTGACCTTGCTGAGAGCTACAAGGAGTGTAGCACAGGGAGTCATGGCAAATTCTACATCCATGAGGGATTTTTGTTCCGAGAAAGAAGGCTGTGCATACCACAAGGATCACTAAGGGAGCTTATCATCCGAGAAGCTCATGGAGGAGGACTCATGGGCCACTTTGGTGTCGACAAGACTCTAGCAGTGGTCAAGGAGCACTTCTACTGGCCACACATCAAGAGGACAGTAGAAGCTCATTGTGCAAGATGCATCACTTGCAAGAAGGCAAAGTCCCGAGTGCAACCTCACGGGTTGTATCTCCCACTGCCCATACCAACACATCCATGGGTGGACATCTCGATGGATTTTGTTCTAGGTCTGCCCAAGATCAACCACAAAGATGCAATCTTTGTAGTGGTGGACAGATTCTCCAAGATGGCACATTTCATCCCATGTGCCAATGTCAATGATGCCACACAAACAGCTGAGCTGTTCTTCAGGGAGATAGTACGGCTTCATGGAGTGCCAAGGACCATCGTATCAGATAGGGACACCAAATTCCTCAGCCATTTCTGGAGGACCCTTTGGAGAAAGCTAGGCACGAAGCTACTCTTCTCAACCACTTGCCATCCTCAAACCGATGGCCAAACTGAAGTTGTCAACAGAACACTATCAACCCTTCTCAGAACTACACTAGGGAAGAACCTAAAGACTTGGGTGGGGTGCCTGCCATTCATTGAGTTCGCCTACAACCGAGCCGTGCACTCAGCAACCAAGAAGACACCATTTGAAGTGGTATACGGCTTCAACCCTCTCACCCCATTGGAGCAAACACCACTGCCACCAGCTGAGATGACCAACCTCAACGGAGCATCCAAAGCAGAGTTCATAAGGAGGTTACACCAGAAGGTAGCAGAGAACTTGGAGAAGAGGACTGGACAGTACGTGACTCATGCCAACAAAGGGAGAAAGGAGGTGATCTTTCAACCAGGCGACTGGGTGTGGCTGCACCTACGGCAGGAGAGGTTCCCAAACCTAAGGAGTTCCAAGCTAGCACCAAGAGGAGATGGACCATTCAGAGTGCTCGAGAGGATCAACAACGCCTACCGGATCGAGCTTCCAGGTGAGTTTAATGTGTCCAATACGTTTAATGTTACTGACTTGGCCCCTTTCCATGCAGATGATCCAGTTTTGAGGACAAAACCTACTGAAGAGGGAGGGAATGATGAGGACATCAGGTCGTACATCCAGCCAGGAGACCAGACTGGCCGACCAGGAAGCTTGCCCGAGACAGCAGGACCATCTGGCGCGCCTGCCGGACCGGACAGTACCGCCGGACCCTCGACCTATAGGACCAGACCGGTCAACATCGCCGGCGGAGAGGCCCAAGCTTCCGGCACACTTGGTGGGGACGTGAATGACACCGCCGGTCCCCCTGATGACACCGCCGACTCCGGGATCAACTTGGCCGGTCCTGAAGTCATTCCGGCCAGTACCGCGCACAATCCAGCCGGTACAGGCCATCCAGCCGAGTACACGCACACTTCCACTTCTACACAAGAGGACTCGGACCAAATGAGCTACCAGCTCCAGGACATGCACTTAGAGGAAGTATCTACACCAGTGGTACCTCCAGGAGCAATGACAAGAAGCAGATCAAGAGCACTCTTCCACAAATTCAGCTTATGGGTCGACAAGCTTCTAGAGGAAGAGCAGCTAAGGACAATGGGCCAGAAGAGCAAATTAGAGTCCAAAGGCTTCTCAACAACACAAGGAACATCAGAGACGTGGGCTTTAGTGGCAAGAGAGGTCAAGGCCCAAAGATACTTAACCCTACTCCAAGTCGAAGACTAGGAGCAAGGCGCATGCATGCCACAAAGACGGCCACTTTCCATTTCTTGGCCTTGAGGTAAGATAAGGTAAGTTTACATTCGAATATATTTGCCTCTTTCTGTTTTGCAGGGTAGGATCTAGTTGTTTACATTTTTTGAGTCAAAGACATTTTAGGAATAGGTCCTTTTTTTTCGATTATGCACTTTTGTATCTTTTCCTTTTGTGCACTTTTGTAAACTTTCCATTTTTTCTTTATTTGTGTCGACCCTAGAAGGTCAAGCTGTCGAGCATATTAATAAGGCTCCTTCCAGCATGTAGTTCGACAACCTTTTTGATTATCAATAAAGTAGAACTTTTTCCCTACGAGCTTTCTCTCAAGAGAGACTTGTGCGCTTAGAACCTAGTTGAGACCAGCCCTCCTAGCTCTAAGTTTGTGATTTATCACGAGGTTCATCACCCCTCGTGTGGTTCACTTCACCCTTCCATCGTTACCAACCAGAAAACCCCGATCCAGAAGCCTAAGGTTGAGTTTCTCACCTAATCTTCTACAAACAGCCCACGCGCATCCAAGCCTTGAATCGAGGCTTGTATCACCGGTCCTCTTCTCCAAGTTCTCTGCTACCTTCTGGTGTAACTTCCTTATGAACTCCGCCTTGGATGCTCTGTTGAGGTTGGTCATCTCGGCTAGTGGTAGTGGCGTTTGCTCCAATGGTGTGAGAGGGTTGAAGCCGTAGACCACTTCAAAGGGGGTCTTCTTGGTTGCTGAGTGCACGGCTTGGTTGTACACGAACTCTATGAATGGCAGGCACTCTACCCAAGTCTTGAGGTTCTTCCCTAGTGTAGTCCTGACAAGATTTGACAATGTCTGGTTGACTACTTCGGTTTGGCCATCAGTTTGAGGATGACAGGTGGTAGAGAAGAGTAGCTTCGTGCCTAGCTTCCTCCAAAGGGTCCTCCAGAAATGGCTGAGGAACTTGGTGTCCCTGTCTGACACGATGGTCCTTGGCAGTCCATGAAGTCGTACTATCTCCCTGAATAACAACTCGGCTGTTTGCGTGGCATCATTAACATTGGCACACGGAATGAAGTGTGCCATCTAGGAGAATCTGTCCACCACTACAAAAATTGCATCCTTGTGGTTGATCTTGGGCAGACCTAGAACGAAGTCCATTGAGATGTCTACCCATGGATGTGTGGGTATGGGCAGTGGGAGATACAACCCGTGAGGGTGCACTCGGGACTTCGCCTTTTTGCAAGTGATGCACCTTGCACAATGGCCTTCTACTAATCTTTTGATGTGTGGCCTATAGAAGTGCTCATTGACCACTGCTAGGGTCTTGTTGACACCAAAGTGGCCCATGAGTCCTCCTCCATGAGCTTCTCAGATGATAAGCTCTCATAACGACCCTTGTGGTATGCACAACCTTCTCTCTCAGAACAAGAACCCCTCATGGAGGTAGAACTTGTCATGGCTTCCTGTGGCACACTCCTTGTAGCTCTCAGGAAGGTCAGGATCATCCTTATATAGGTCTTTGATGTGCTCGAACCCTAAGACCTTTGCCTCCATGGTGGATATCAAGGCAAACCTCCTTGATAGTGCATCGGCTACCACATTGTCTTTGCCCTTCTTATACTTGATGACGTACGGGAAGGTCTCTATGAACTCCATCCACCTGGCATGCCTCCTCTTGATATTGGTTTGCCCTCTGAGGTGTTTGAGAGTCTCGTGATCAGTGTGGATCACAAAATCCTTGTACAGCAAGTAATGCTGCCAAGTCTCCAATGCTCGGACTAGGGCATAAAGCTCCTTGTCATAAGTGGGGTAGTTCAGTGAGGCACCACCTAGCTTCTCACTGAAGTATGCCATTGGCCTTCCTCCTTGAGTTAGCACCGCTCCTATACCTATTCTAGAGGCATCGCACTCCACTTCAAATGTCTTGTTGAAGTCGGGCAAGACTAGCACTGGTGCATGTGTAAGGCTATCCTTCAAGGCATGGAATGTCTTTTCCTAAGCTTCTCCCCAGCTGAATCCCACGTTCTTCTTCACTACTGCCTTCAATGGTGAGGCAATGCTGTTGAAGTTGGGCACGAATCTCCTGTAGAAGCTGGCCAGACCGTGGAAACTCCTTACTTGGCTGATGTTGCTTGGTGGTGGCCATTCTTGTATGGCTCGAATCTTCTCTTCATCAACCTGTAAGTCCTGTGAACTTACAACAAAACCTAAGAAGACAAGTTTATCAGTACAAAAGATGCACTTCTTGAGGTTGGCATAAAGCTCTTCTTGTCGAAAGGTTTTAAGCACCAACTCAGGATGTGTGAGGTGATCCCTTAAGCATTTACTGTAAACTAAAATGTCATCAAAATAAACTACAAGGAAATTACTGATGTACGCCCTAAGAACTTGGTTCATAAGGCGCATGAAGGTGCTTGGGGCATTAGTCAAGCCGAATGGCATGACTGTCCATTCGTAGAGCCCCTGCTTTGTCTTGAAAGAAGTCTTCCACTCATCATCTTCCTTCATCCTGACCGGGTGGTATCCACTCTTGAGGTCTATCTTGGAGAAGACCGTGGCTCTACTCATCTCATCTAGCATGTCATCCAGCCGTGGTATCGGATGCCGGTACTTGACTGTGATGTTGTTGATTGCCCGGCAGTCCACGTACATTCGCAAAGTCCTATCCTTCTTGGGCACTAGCAGCACTGGTACGGCACATGGACTGAGGCTCTCTCGAACATAGCCCTTCTCCAGGAGCTCCTTGACTTGCTTCTCAAGCTCCTTAGACTCCTCTGAACTCATCCGGTAGGCTGGCCGGTTTGGCAGGGCTGCTCCGGGCACGAGGTCGATCTAGTGCTCTATACCTCGTAGGGGAGGTAAGCCTACTGGTATCTCTTCCGGGAACACATCCTGGAACTTTTTGAGGAGAGCTGCTACTTTAGGAGGTAGCTCTACATGTTCTTTCTCTACATTCAACACTTCTTTGAAAACCATTAGTAGCATTAGATCCTTCGAGGCTAAAGCTCTCCAGACATGACTTGGTTGAATAAGAAAATTAGATTTAATGAGCTTCTTTTCCTTACTCATTTGCTGTTGAAGCTCATGTCCTGGCCAGGTGTGAGAGGAGCTAGGCTGACCTTTCTCTTGTCATGCATAAAAGTGTAGAGATTAGTTTGGCCATCATGCGTGGTCTCCTTGTCAAACTGCCATGGCCTTCCTAGCAGAAGATGGCCAGCTTGCATTGACACCACGTCGCACACCACTTGGTCTTGGTACTTTCCCACACTGAATGGCACAGTGACTTGCTCATGGATCTTGAGCTCCACTTTGTCATCGAGCCATCTCAGTCTATACGGTCGAGGGTGCCTTGTCTTCTCTAGATCTAGCTTATCAACCATGTACGCACTAGCAACGTTAGTGCAAGAACCACCATCTATGATGAGGTTACATACCTTGCCCTTAATGGTGCAACGGCTGTGGAAGATGTTCTCCCACTGGATGGTCTTTGAGGGATCCACCATTGCACTGAGAATGCGTCTAGTGACCAGTACTTCCCCCATATCAGGGTACTCAATGTCACCGTATTCTCCTTCTGGTTCATAGTCCTCTTCATCTTGAGATTCATACTCTCCAGGTTCCGTAATCAACATGACCCGGTTGTTTGGGCACTCCCTTGAGATGTGTCCGCGACACCAACATTTAAACAAGTGATGTCACGTGATCTTGAGGGTTAGAGGACTTACTAGGCTCTCTCTGGTCACGGGTAGGCTCAGGAGGCTTGCTCTTGAACCGTGACTCGATCTCTATGCTTTTTCCTTTGTATACGGGCTTGGTAATGTTTCCTGGTGCCCAAGGCGTCATAGTATTGCTGCGGATTTCTTGGCTCTTACGTTTGATGTGCTGCTCAGCCTGGACAGATAGGTGGAACAAATCCTTGAAGTCATTGTAGATTTGCCTTTCCACCTTGCGGCTGATTCTTTCTTGCAGTCCATCCAAGAACTGTGCCATCAAAGCCTCCTCATCGTCATTGAGCTCTAGCCTGTTCTTTAGTCTCTCAAACTCTTCATAGTACTCCTCTACTGATCTGGTACCCTGCTTTAGAGTACGAAAACGTCGTTGCAAATCTCTATGAAAATAAGGTGGAACAAACCTTTGTCTCATGAGGTATTTCATGTCGACCCATGAGTCTACATGCCTCAATCTTTTCCTCCTTCGGTCAGACACCTCACGATCCCACCAGATAAGGGCATTTTCCGTGAGTTGTGCTACTGTCATGGAGACTCTCCTAGGGCCCGGTTAGTTGTAGTGATCGAAGATGTGGTCCATCCTCCTCTCCCAATCAAGATAGGCTTCGGGGTCTACTTTTCCTGCAAAACTAGGAGGTGTTAACTTGACATCAAGATGAGTTATCCGGTTGTAGGCGTGTTCATCTCCATCCTCATGATGTCTAGGAGGCATCCTTGGTCTCTGGTGATGACCATATGGCTCGAAGCCATCACCTTCGGCCTCTGGTTGTCGTGGAGGTCCTCTCGGCCTAGGGTGATAGTTATGAGGTTGTGCATCCTCATCTCCATCTGTCTTGGACTTCTCCTCATCTCCATAAGGTGCTTAGGACCCTCAGCACGGTCTTGCTCAGCCCTCACGTGCCTTATGGCCTGGAATCTCACAGGCCTCTCCACACGCTCCAACCTCTCGCCGATTGATGCGAGTTGCGTTTGGAGGGTGGTGAACATGGCCATCATGGCCTCGGCTGCATCTCTATGTTCTTCTACCATTGCGTACTACAAAGAATAGAACAAGTTACTCTGCTCATAGAATCAATTAGGAGCGTGTCTTATATAGAAGAATTTGAAAAATGCAAAAAGGAAAAACTGGGAAAAAAGAAATTTCGAAAAAAGTGGAAGATTTGAAAAAAATGGAAACTTTCTTAACAACAACTAGTGCTAGCTGTCTTGGTCGAATTCTTTTGGTATTTTTCCTATTTTCTTTTTCTTTTCTTTTTAATTTAACTTAAAAATATTGGAAATATAATTTAAGCAAAAAGGAAAACGTAATTTGCAATGCAAGAGTGAATCTAAGCCCTAGTGATACACGTAGAAGCTACATGCACTCAGTTTGGAGTTTGATGTTATTTTTTTTCTTGAATGCGACTTAAACTAATGCAAGAACTAAAAGCAAAACTAGTTAAAGGATAGAAACAACCTGGTTTAGCAGCTTTAAGCTCTGATACCAAAATGATACAAGCCTCGATTCAAGGCTTATATGCGCGTGGGCTGTGTGGAGAAGATTAGGTGAGAAACTTAATCTTAGGCTTCTGGATGGGGGGGTTTCTGGTTGGTAAAAGATGGAAGGGTGAAGTGAACCACACGAGGGGTGATGAACCTCGTGATAAATCAGAAACTTAGAACTAGGAGGGTTGGTCTCAACTAGGTTCTAAGCGTACAAGTCTCTTGAGAGAATAACTTGTAGAAAGAAAACTCGATCTTTATTAATTATCAAAAAAGTTGTCGAACTACAATGTTGGAAGGAGCCTTATTAATATGCTCGACAGCTTGACCTTCTAGGGTCGACTCAAGAAAAGAAATGGAAAGTTTACAAAAGTGCACAAATGGAAAACTTACAAAAGTGCATAACCGAAAAAAGACCTATTCCTAAAATATCTTTGACTCAAAAATTTAAATAATCGAAATCCTACCCTTCAAAACAGAAAGAGGCAAATATCCAATTTGAAAACTTACCTTTCTTACCTCACGGCCAAGAAATGGAAGGTGGCCGACCTTGTGGCATGCACGCGCCTTGCTCCTAGTCTTCGACTTGGAGTAGGGTTAGGAATCTTTGGGCCATGACCTCTCTTGCCACTAAAGACCAAGTCTCTGAAGTCCCTTGCATTGTTGTGAAACCTTTGGACTCTTCTTTGCACTTCTGGCCCAATGTCTTTTGTCGATCATACTCTAGGAGCTTGTCGACCCATAAGCTAAATTTGTGGAAGAGTGCACTTGATCTGCTCCTTGTCCTTGCTCCTGGTGGCACCACTGGTGTAGAGACTTCCTCTAGATGCATGTCCTGAATCTTGTAGCTTATCTGGCCAGAGTCTCCTTGTGTAGATGTTGAAATGCCCGTGTACTCGGCTAGATCGGCTGTACCGGCTGGACTATGCGAGGTACTAGCTGGAATGTCTTTTGAGCCAGCCAAGTTGATTCCTGAGCCGGCGGCATCACCAATTGTACCGGCGGTGTCATCCATGTCGCCTCCAGTTGGGCCGGAGGTTTGGGCCTCTCTACCGGCAATGTTGATCGGTCCGGCCCGGTTGGTCGGAGGTCCAGCGGTACCGCTTGGGCCAGCAGACGTGCCAAATGGCCCGGCTGTCTCGAGCAAGATCTCTGGTTGGCCAGTCTGGTCTCCTGGCCGGCCATACGACCTAATGTCCCTATCACAGGGAGTTTAACTTTTGGTGCAGAAGGGGATGAAGTCATCTGAGCTATCTAGCTGTCTAGTGTCTTAAAATGAGACGAGAGCTGCTCATACTTGGCGGTGAGCTCCTCAAAAGCACTATCTGCTTTGCTGTTGAATTTAGCCATCTTCTTGCTCACCTTCATCGCTCCCTTTTCCTTACCTTTCAAGATTTTCTGTAGTAGTGCATTGGTATCATTTTCTTGAGCTAGCTTAGGCGCAGGTGGGGCATTGAGTTGAAGGGGTTGTTGATGATGATTAAACCCCATTTTTGGTTGAAAGCCTAGAGGCTAATACTTAGATCTTGCAACTTATCCTTGCTGAAAACTCTGAGATGGAGGCATGTAGAAATGGTAGCTTTGGTCTTTTGGCTTGTAGGGAGGAAATGTTAGGTCATGTGGGTTTTTCACATTGATACTTATGTAGGGAAAGTTGGGGTGGCTCTGGTAGTTCTGGTTGAAACCTTTATGATACTCTGAGAGTCCTCCATTGTAGTTTATCTCTTCATGACTTTCTGGGACTTCATTCCCTCCCTCTTGATACCCTCGGTAGCCCTTAAACTCTTTTACAAAGTTCACTGTTCGTTGAGATACTTGTAGCACACTATCCAACTTTTTTATTCAAAGCCTTCATCTATCTTCTACACTCATCCTCATAGTCATTGCCTCCACGTGAAGCCCTATCATAGTCTTTCCCATAGTTCTCATCAATTTGAGCTAGATTTTCCGTCCGATTTATTCTACTAACGACTTTCTATCTAAGAAAATTCCCATTGCTTGTAGTGTCTAGGAGCATATGGATTCTAGGAAGCTGATGTAAGATACTGTATGAGGCCTTACAAAGCTTGGGGCTGGCCGTGACACAAGATGGTGGTCACTCTCTCTTGTTGCGGCCAAGGGGATAAGGGTGGAGATTTGACGAGCTGGCAGTCGCTCTCTCTCGTGGGATCAATGCAGAGACAGTGATGGGCAAAGTTAGTTGCACCAAAAAGAGGATGAAAACTCTTTGATACAGCACGAGAAGTTCAAGCAAGGAGGCAACGTCTCTCTCTCTTGATTGCACTCGTAAAGGATTTATTTCGCCTCGAAGAAAATTTGATCTTTATTCATATCAAAAAGGTTGAAATTTTACAAGGCTACAGGGGAATCTTATATAATGGCCAAATTAAATGAAAGAAATACAACAAAAAAATCATAAACAAAAGGAAATTACAACAACACATAAAAGGAAAAGTTCATAAACTATAAAAAAGGAAAGTCTGAACTTGTGTGTGGGGTGAGTCGCCAAAGTTTGAATTGGCATCATATTGGCCCATTCTGAGGGCCATTGTTTCCTGAAAGAATATAATAAATGGATCATACCTTAGTCTTACTTGAAAATGGCAGCATAGGAGCACTAAAGGTTGATTTCGTGTATGTTTGGGGCATGGAATGTCTTGGGTCGTGACCTTGGGCTTTAAAGTCTTCTAAGTCTTCACTTGATGCCTCAAATTCTTGTTCTTGAAGCTCTTTCAGTTGTCTTTCTCTATCTTGAAGCTCTTGGTCCATGGGCGTTGTTCCGGCTCTTTCTTGTCTTTCATGGTCATCTCGGCTCCTTGTGTGCTCTAATCCCGTAAAACAAGTTATGCAAGTTCATTTGCAACTAAAGGTAAAACATATAACTGGAATTAGATTTTCATGACCGTTGCCAATGGTCATTTGTCCGAAGGTTTGGGAAAAATCATCAGTTGGTCGATGTTTCGTGGCCGGTGGTACCGGCTCCGGCAGGGATCCGGCAGCTCTCTGACCATGTTATTATCTTATGGACAAGGGATTTTAGGTAGGTCTCCATGGTTTAGTTGATCCTCCTCCTAAGTTGTTTGCTCGTAGACCGTGTGACAGGAGCTTCTCGTACCCCGGGCCATGGCTCGGATCCGTGGTTGGTACCGTGGTCCTCATCATTTCCTCCCTCTTCAGAAGGTTTTGTCCTCAAAACTAGATCTTTTGTATCATAAGGAGAGAGTTCAGCCACGTTAAAGATGTGAAAAATGTTTACCTCTTTTGGAAGTTCTAGGCGATAGGCATTGTCGTTGATCTTTTACAAGATCTTGAACAGCCCATCTCCTCTTGGGGCTAGTTTGGAGGCTCTCTTATGGGGAATTCGTTCAGGTCTCATGTGCAGCCAAGCCCATTCTCCTGGTTCAAAAGTCTGGTGCTTCTTGCTCTTGTCAGTCTTCTTTTTGTACTCTTCGAGTTTCTTCTCTATATTTTCCTTGTCCTTGGCGTGTAAATTCCTGGTCATTTCTCCTCGTTCAAAGTCATCTTGGTTCACCTTTTTAACCTGTGGAATGGGCACGAGATCTACTAAATCAAGGGGTTAAAGCCATCTATTATCTCAAAGGGTGATAGCTTAGTGGCGGAGTGAGTAACAAGATTATATACAAGCTCTACAAAAGGTATACATTCCAACCAAGTGTTCATATTGTTACCAATTGTGACCCTTAGTAAAGTTGAGAGTTTTCTACTGATCACCTCAGTTTACCCATCAGTTTGAGGGTGGCACGTTGTTGAAAACATTAGCTTGGTGCCAAGCTTTTTCCATAATGTCCTCCAAAAATGGTTGAGGAATTTGGTGTCTCTGTCCGGCACTATGGTCCTTTGTATTCCAAGGAGTTGAACCATTTCCTTGAAGAATAGGTCAGCTACTTGTGTGGCATCATGTGTCTTATCACAAGGTATGAAGTGTGCCATTTTGGAGAACCGTTCTACCACCACAAAGATTGCATCTTTGTGTAGAATATTGGGCAACCCTAGAACAAAATCCATGGAAATATCTATCGAATGGGGATTAGGTATAGGTAAAGGTTTTTTTCTTTAATACATATTTTGTAAATAAGCTTCTGGTGTGAAAACAAAGATTTTATAACCATCAATAATTGGTGAATCTGCGGATCGTTTTGCATAATGGATAACCTACATATAAAGTAATAAGAATTCTTGTGATTATAAACTTTGAGGAAGTAACCTGGATTTTGCTATGTGACATGTGATACACCAAACACAAAATCTCTCCATCTTTCTTGAGGTGAGGCCAATAGAAATGGTTCATCACTACGGTCAGTGTCCTGTCGACACCAAAGTATCCCATTAGTCCTCCTCCGTGTGATTCACTAAGCACCAACTTTCTCATTGATCGTTAGGGCAAGCACAACCTCTTGTCATTGAACAAGTAACCGTCCTGGATGTAGAATGACCCATAAGATCCTTTGACACACTCTTTATAGCACTCACCAAGCTCTGAACCAGTAGGATAGAGCACTTTGATGTGTTCAAACCCAGAGACCTTGGCTTCCATTGTGGCAATCAATGCATGCTTCCGTGATAAAGCATCGACTACTATATTGTTTTTGTCCTTCTTGTACTTGATCACATAAGGAAATGTCTCAATGAACTCCAGCCACTTAGCATGCTTCCTCTTGAGTGATGTTTACCCTCTAAGTGCTTTAGAGTTTCATGATCTTTCATGATCGTGTGGATGATGAACTCTCACCAAGACAAATAGCTCCTTTTCATAGGTAGGGTAATTGAGGGTGGCTCCACTCAACTGTTCACTGAAGAAGGCTACTGGCTTCTTTCTTTGATGCAAAACAACACCAATATCCAATCCAGATGCATCACACTCCATCTCGAATACTTCTTCAAAATCCATATCGGGGCTTGGGTCAGCCGGTCCTTCAAGGCATTGAAGGCCTTCTCTTGGGCATCTCCCAATGTGAATGTCACGTCCTTCTTGATCACTAAATTAAGGGTGCTGCTAGGATGTTGAAGTTTCGCACAAATCTCCTATAAAAACTAGCCAACCTGTGAAAGCTTTGGAGTTGGCTTATAGACGTGGGTGTCGGCCAATCCTTGATGGCCTTGATCTTGTCTTCATCAACTTTTAGTCCATGTTCACTTGCTAAAAAACCTAGGAATACAAGCTTCTCAATACAAAAGATGCATTTCCTTAGGTTGGCTTAAAGGCCTTCCTTTCAAAGTGTGCTTATCACTTGGTCTAGATGAGCAACATATTCGGCCAAGCTCCTACTATAGATAAGATATAATGAAAAGAAACAACTACAAATTTGCTTATGAATGACCTTAGAACCTGGTTCATGAGTCGCATGAAGGTGATAGGAGCATTAGTTAGGCCGAAGGGCATGACTAGCCATTCATAAAGAACTTGCTTGGTCTTGAAGGCAGTCTTCCACTCGTCTCTTTCTCTCATACTTACTTGATGGTAGCCACTCTTGAGGTATATATTGTAGAAGATAGTGGTTCCACTCAACTCATCCAGCATGTCATCAAAACTTGGGATGAGGTGCCGATATTTGATTGTGATGTTGTTAATGGCGCAACAGTCCACACCCATCCTACATGTGCCATCTTTCTTTGGCACTAATAGAACAGGCACATCACAACAGCTGAGACTCTCACGGATATACCCTTTGTCCATGAGGAATTGTACTTGTTTTTCCAATTCCTTAGATTCTTGAGGATTCATGCGATAAGACGGTTTGTTTGGAAGGGCTGCTTCGGGCACAAGGTCCATCTGATTCCCTATGCTTCTAATTGAGGGCAAACCAGCTGGTATTTCCTCTGGAAACACATCTTTTTCATTTTCCATAATGGCATTGATCTCAGCCGGTAGTTCCTCCCTTTTGAATCCTACACTTAGATATTTTTTGTACAACATTAGCAGAATAGTGCCGTTAGCACCTATGTATTTATTCACGACACTAGATGTGATTAGAAAGATAGATTTACTTACATTGGCATCCTTTGTCATCCTAGTTTAAAAGTCATGTACCTCCGAAGGACTTAATAGAGCTAAATTGTACTTACGATCATTATGCGTGAAAGAGTAGAAATTGGTTTTGCCATTGTGGAATGTGGCACAATCAAACTCTCATGGTCGACCCAACAGTAGGTGTCCAGCTTTCATTGCCTCCATGTCACATAGTACCTGGTCTTGGTGCTTGCACACACTACACGGCACACCCACTTGCTCGGTTACCTTTAGTTTCGTGGAGTCATTGAGCCATTGTAGTTTGTATGGCCTTGGGTGCTTAATCCTTTCAAGGCATAATTTGTCCACCATATACTTGCTAGCAATATTAGCACAAGATACTCCATCAATTACTAGGTTACATATCTTATCCTTGATGGTGCACCGCATGTGGAAGAGATTCTCTCTTTGGACCTTCTCTTCAGGTTGCACTAAAACACTTTAAGGAGTTTTCCTATGTCAGGGTACGCTACGTCATTCTCCAAGTATTTGGCTCGTCATCTTGCTCGTCTTGTGATTCATAATCACCACTTGGAGTGATAATCATTAGTCGTTGATTTGGACAGGTCTCTTGCCATATGTCTCTGCCTTGGAACTTAAAGCAAGTAATGTCACATGCCCTAGATTAGGATACTTACCTTGTTCTGACCAAAATGTCTTATTTAGCTTAGAATTCTTGCTCTTGAACCTAGACTCCACTACTATCACTTTTTCTTTGTCTAAAGGCCGGTTGTTAATCATGGACCATTGTTGATTGCTTTTTGGTTGGCTGGTCATGGCTGTCTTACATATGATTTGTTGCTCTACTTGCAGTTCCAAGTGCAACAACTCGTGTAAGCTGTTGTACCTAGCTCGTTCCACCTTTTGAGCAATGAGTTCTTGAAGACCATCTATGAATTGTGCCATTAGAACTTCTACGGACTTCTCTAGATCAAGCGAGTTCATGAGCTTTTCAAACTCCTTGAAGAACTCATCTACACTCCGAGATCCCTGCACCCCAATTTTTTTAAACGTTTTTGTAAGTCCCTATGGTAATGTTCAGGAACATACTTTGATTTAAGAAGACACTTAATGTCGGTCCAATTGGTTACGATACCATATTTTTGCCTTCTCTTTTTGGCTATTGTTCTATCCAACCAAGATAGTGCATTCTCAATGAGTTGTGCAGCTTCTAGGGCCACCTTCTTGTGCTCATTGTAGTTATAGCACTCAAAGATGTACTCCAGGTGTCTTTCCCAATCCATGTAAGCCTCCAGGTTTGATCTTCCTACAAAATTAGAGGGGTGTTAGCTTAACCTCCAAATTGCCTTCTAGAAGTTCATGGTCTTTAATCCTAGGTCCTCTAATTGGTTCACGCCTCCTAGGATATTGAGGCTGCCGGGTTACCATGTACTCTTGATAGAAGTCTCCTTCTTCAAAAAGAAGACTCCCACCTTCACCTACTGGCCGGTAGTCTTCTCGGCATTATCTCTCGAGTACATGTGTGTAGGGCTGATCTAGCCATACAAGTCGATCTCCAAATCTTCGCATCTCATTTCTTATGGAAGTGAGCATCTATAGCATGGTATCTTGTGGAACTTGGGACTCTTCTCCCAGCTCTTTCTGCAGAAAACAAAAGAATACTACCTTCTTTGGCAAGTAGTTATCAAGGAGACAAAGAAATATTGCAAAAGATGAATGAAAAACTACAAATTTCCTTTTGAGTTTTTATGTTAATTTTTAAGTAATGTAAATATTGAAAAAAATGAATGGAAATCTATTATAATATTAGATTTGGTCAACAAGGTTTAGGAAAAAAAAGGCAATTGCTAGGAAAAAAAAATTCTCCTTTGAAATGTTTCTCTTTTTTGGATTGCAAATATACCCTATTTCCTTTTTCTTCCTGTTTCCCTTTTTTGTTATTTTATATGTTTTTCAAAGCTAATAATGGTTTTAAGGTGATGACTATGGATTAAGGACGAAAGTACAACTAACAAGATGAACACTGAATTTTGGTTTTGTGATTTTCTCAAACCGTCTATCTATTCAATGGAACTACTATAGTACTACATAAAGAACCGAATAAAACAAAAAAGTTAAATGCTTAACCTGGTTGTATGAGATTTTAGCTCTGATACCAGATGATGTAAGACGTTGTATGAGACCTTACAAAGGTCGACGGCTGGCCGTGAGACAAGATGGTGGTCACTCTCTCTTTTTACGGACAAGGGGATAGGGGTAGGGATCTAACGAGCTGGCGGTCGCTCTCTCTCATGGTATCAAGGCAGCATAGTGATGGGGGAAGTGAGGTGCAACAAAAAGAGGGTGGAAACTCTTTAGTACAGCATGAGAAGTTCAAGCAATGAGACGGCAGCTCTCGATTGATTAAACTCCTAAAGGATTTCTTCCTCCTTGAAAACAATTCCATTTTTATTAATATCAAAAAAATTAAAATGTTACAAGATTGTAGTGGAACCTTTTATAATGGTTCTTCAGCTTGACCTAATGGCCGAATTAAATAAAAGAAATGCAACAAGGAAATCACAGACAAAAGGAAATCGTAACAACACATAAAAAGAAAAGTTCATAAACTATAAAAAGGAAAGTTTAAAGTTTTATGTGGGGGGGAGGTGCTTAATTTTGAATTGGCATCATGTTGGACCATTTTAAGGGCCATTGTTCCTGCAAGAATGCAATAACTTGACCATACCTTAGCCTTACTTGTAATAGCACCATAAGAGCACTAAGTGTTGATATGTATGTGTTTGGGACATGGAGTATCTTGGGTCATGGCCTTGGCTCAAAAGTCTTCTAAGTCTTCACTTGATGCCTCATGGTCGTGTTTTTCAAGCTCTTTCGGTTTTCTTTCTCCACCTTGAAGCTTTTGGTCCATGGGCGTTGTTCCAGCCCTTTCTTGTCCTTTGTGGCTATTTTGGCTCCTTGTGTTCTCCATGGCGAGGTTGAACCTCCTCCTCAATTGTTTGCTCCTGGACTGTGTGGTAGTCGCCTATCATATCATGGGCCATGGCTCCGGTCTGTGGCCGATACCGTGGTCCTCATCAGAAATCCTTCTCTGTATAGGATATGCAGGAGTGCCTCGTTGGAAAATCCATGGTGGGGCACTGTGCTGTGTAACCTTTGAAGTGCTCCCATGCTTCAGAGAAGCTCTCACTACCTTGTTGCAGAAAGTAAGAGATCCCATTCCTTAACCTCGCAGTTCTTGAGGTTGAGAAGACTTGGCTAGAAAGACCTTATTGCACTAATACCATGAGGTGGTGGCATCGTGTGGCAAGCTCTTCTCCCATTTTTGTATCCTATCTCCCAAAGAGAAAGAAAACAGCCTCAACTTGAAAGTATCTTCCGAGATCCCATTGATCTTCACAATTTCACAAACTTGTCAAATTAATCCAAGTGATTCAAGGGATCCTCCATTGGTAGACCATGAAGCTTGCTTCTCTGTAACATGTTTATCAAGGTTTCCTTGATCTCAAAATTGTTGTTCTCCACACGGTGTGCTCGAATCCCAGCCCTGTAGCAATAAAACCGTCGGTTCATCAAAAGTCCCAATCACTCTCTGAGGCCTTTGTGGGTGTATTGGACCTCTTGCTCCACACATTCTGATTTTATCTCCAGCTCCTTGAGCTTCATTTTAAGCATTTTGTGGTAAGTTCTATTCTTGGTGTTGCATCTCTCTTAGTCTTCTTTACTGGTTCAAACGTTCTCTCTTGACTCGTGTTACGTCTATTTCCATTTGTTGTATGTCGACTTTCCTCCGTTGTAGATCTAGTTGCCCTCTACTTCTCGTGTTCATACGCCTGCACAACCAAAGAGATAACAATTAGGATCAGGGAAAAAATGATACCTAGTCTATAAATAAATCAAAATCCTAATGGTTATTACTAACTTCCCCGACAACGACGCCAAAACTTGATAGGTTTTAAGTTTTAATCCCTAGTACAACTCCAAGTGTAGAGCAATCGAAGTAATAGTTGGGTATCGAATCCTCGGGGAAGTAAGATTAACACACTAGAAATATATGAGATACTTAAATCTAGGTGGATTCTAATTGGATTTTTGAGTTGATTGTCTAATTTTCTAATTGTAGAGAATGTAAAGATGAGTTAAATTCAATAAATAAGATATATCGACAATGGGCAAGGCATTCGAATCGGGGTAACTTTCTATTAACTAACGACTCTATAAGTTGGATTAGATAAATACCTAAGACATAGAACATTTTCTACTAGGCTAATCCACTCTTGTGGCATTAGCCCATTTACTAGCCTATAGACTAACAAGTTTTTTGAACCGTAATCTATCGACTAGCAATCCTTAATTTCAAATCAAATCTAGTCTACCTATCACCTTAGACATCAACTCTTGTTTGCTAAGATGTGATAGGCTTGTTTAGGCTTTACCATTCTGTCTACACCTATCGGGAGTAAAACATCATAGATCTAGGTACTGATTAGTTATTTCAATCCTAGCATTAAGCACATCCTATACATGAGACATTCATCATCTAATCTACCTAAATAACCCTAAGTCAGTATCGAATTCCTCTAATCTACCTTACCCACAAGCCATAAAGATAACTACTCAGACATATTCGATAAAACAGAAAGCATAATGAAATAGAAGTAGTTAAACATAAAACAACAGGCAGGGGAAAAGAATTTTTCATTAGAATAAAAGTTGCAAGAACAAAATTTAAGAGCAAAGATCTCCTCTCTCAAAAATTGGCCACAACAATAAACTAGAATAAAAACTTAGGTTAAATGTGTTTTAAAAGGGTTTATATAATATCCCTAACAAACTGGTTAAACCTGGGAAATACCGGTTAACTTAAAAATATACTTAAATGTGATTAGGCATGGAATGGCCCAAGATCGGCCGGTTGTGATCGACCAAGTAGCTAATTTCCTGATGGGCAAGAAATTACATATTGCTCGGATCGATGGGATCGACCAAGTGTGATCGGCTGGATGGCCGATCGCATGGGCAAGACTTGCGCGATCAGGTGGCAGATCGCATAAGTGGAAGGCTCTCGACCTTGGGCGACTAGGTAGTACGCGATCGGACTCCCGAGATTGGCTGGATGGTCGATTGATAAAACTCCAAGGATTTTGGGTCATCATGCGATCGGCGTCCCGAGATTGGCCGGATGGTCGATCTATAAAACTCCATGGATTTTTGGGATTGGCCGAGTCTTGCGTGGGATCGGCTAGGTGAGATCAGCCAGATGGCCGATCTCCTGGCTTCCAGGAAACCTGGCCAGTCCTTCAATGCTCTAACTCCCTCTAACATTGCGTTGTACCTGAAAACACTCGACAAGATATATAAGATGCAGAATGTATGCCCTAACTTATATAATGAGATGTGAAATGAACATGAATGTTGGTTCGATAAGTGTAGAGCTATATACTCAATAACTTTCGACCTAATTTCGATCGACTGATACATAAATTATTTTGTATTATAATTAAACATAATTGTATATAACATATGAATAAAATAAAAAATATAAATAAAATATTGTTATTTTGTCTAGTTTATTTGTGTATGGGGAATTTCTCAACTTGACAAATACACATCCAACTCATACATTTAAGATAGTCTTTTCCTTTTTCTACACAATGATTTCTACATTTATGACAACCCCAAACAAAATCTGTGGGATTGAGTTTAAAATGCTTGTGTGGTGGAAGATTACCGTGTTTTTGAAATTTACCCATAGAACTAATTGGTGGAACGTAATAATGAGTTCTCTCATCTGAAACTACTTTGGTTAAAATATTTGATGCACCAAAAAATGTTTAAAGAGAACTAAGATTAATATTTCAAAATGCTACAAAATATTTTTTGTAACATGTTAATAAACAAGTAAGATTACATAATGAAACCAGAATAAAAATAGTTAAAACCGAAATAAGTGTCCTCATTTGATGAAAGATAAAAACTGTTCAATTGATCGTTTTAGATTTTTGAACTTTTAAAAATATGTTATCAAGTTAGTTAGAAACTGATTGATCCAAGTGTTAAAACTATATCTTCCATAAATTTTAATATAATATATCTTAATACATAAACTATGTAGTTCAAATAGAGTTATTATAAATACATTTGAGGTTATTTAGAAACAAAAGTGAATTGTATAGCTATTTTAAAAATATTGTGTGTGAAAATATACTATTTTTATCTATAAGAAAACATATTGAATCATATTTAGTGTAAAAAAAAGTAAAATCATCAATATTACTTTATATGCCTTAAAATATGGTCACATTATGTTAATATTAGTCTCTGTAAAACTAGTCTCTGTATAATATTAAATCTTGGAAATAAATATTAATTTTCGGATTTATTTGAAACTACAAAAAACTAATCTCTGAAAATTTAGTATAATAAAATTCAATTTGAAGATAAAATCAATCCCTGTTATCCAATATCAATCAATGTTATTCACGTTATTTCTAACAGTTTTGCATTACAAATTCAAGTTTATGCTCACCTAAATTGATGATTGTAAAAATCTGTTTGTTTCCTTGGTAATGCAAAACTTTGATAGTTCCACTATTGTAATGTCATATCTAAGGGTTATATGTTAATTCCTAACAAGATTTGTTAAATAATAGAAGATAACTAGAGATATGCTTATGTTCAAAATCCCCATATGTTTATGTTCAATTTTGACTACTCACTTTTGTGAACTGGTAAATTTAGAAAAGAAACTGATTTTTCGATAGAAAAACCTCACAGAGATGAAAGATGAATAATGTGTTTGATCCAAATAAGGCTTTAAGCTCTCTTTGGAATGTTTTTATTTTTGTTAAAATGTTGAATTATTTTTCTTTGAAAGGGTTGTCACCAAAAAACTAAAAACACAAAAATTGAAAGGTTCAAAGAATTGTGATTTCAAAACTGATCCAAACTTCTTGAAATAAAAAAGTTCCACCAATTACAAACTGTTGTGTCTTTGTAGATTAACCCTTCAAATTTACTATTGGTAGATTTCTTCCAATTTTTTAAAACAAATCAAAATTCCAGTAACTGTTACAAATATCTTCTCTTTTATATCGATCCATTTAATTTTATAAACTTATTTTAAATTAGTTTACAGGTTAGCAGTGATTAAAAATACGTTAATTCAACATCTAATTTTGAAAACTAAAATTAATTAAGAAATCATTATGTTGGTTCCATAAGTGTAGAGCTATATACTCTTTGGAATGAATATCACATCTTTGAAATGAATATTGATTTTCGGATTTCTTTGAAATTACAAAAAACTAGTCTCTAAAAATTTAGTACTAATAAACTTTAATGTAAAGATCAAATTAATCCCTATTATCCAATATCAATCAATGTTATTCACGTTATTTCTAACAGTTTTGCATCACAAATTCAAGTTTATGCTCACCTAAATTGATAATTGTAAAAATCTATTTGTTTCCTTGGTAATGCAAAAGTTTGATAGTTCCACTATCGTGAAGTCATATCTAAGGGTTCTATATTAATTCCTAACAAGATTCGTTAAACAATAGAAAATAACTAGACATATGCAAAAGTGGATAATTAGAAAAATAGGGATTTACGACGCACATTTTTATTATAATGATTAAGGGAAGGAAGAATTCAAAATCCCCGTATGATTATATTCAATTTTGACTACTCACTTTTGCGTACCACTAAATTTAAGAAAAATTGATTTTTTGATGGAAAAACCTCACAGAAATGAAAGATGAATAATATGTTTGATCCAAATAAGACTTTAAACTCTCTTTGGAGTGTTTTGGTTTTTGTTAAAATGTTAAATTATTTTTCTTTGAAAGGGTTATGTCACAAAAAAACTAAAAACATAAAAATTGAATGGTTTGCAGAAATGTGATTTCAAAACAGATCCAATCTTTTTGAAACAAAAAAACTCCACCAATCACAAATTGTTGTGTCTTGGTAGATTAGCCCTTCAATTTTACTATTCGTAGATCTTTTCCAATTTTTTAACCAATCGGAATTTCGGTAACTGTTAGAAAATTCTTAACTTTTAAATCGATCCATTTAATTTAATAAGCTTATTTAAAATTAGTTTAGAGTTTAGCAATGATTAATAATCCGTTACTTCAATATCTAATTTTGAAAACATAAATTAATAAAGAAATCATTATGTTGGTTCGATAAGTGTAGAGTTGTATACTCAATAACTTTATACCTAATTTCGATCGAGAGATACATAAACTATTTTGTATTATAATGAAACATACTTGTATATAATATATGAATAAAGTAAAAAATATAAATTAAATATTATTATTTTGCCTGTTTTATTTTTATATGGGGAATTTCTCACCTTGACAAATACACATCCAACTCATACATTTAAGATAGTGTTTTCCTTTTTCTGCACAGTGATTTCTACATTAATAACAACCCCAAATAAAATCCACGGGATTGAGTTTAAAATGCTCGTGGAAATATTGTTTGTGGAAATATAATATTTTTATCTATAATAAAATATAATGAATCATCTTTAGTATAAAAAATTAAAATCATCAACATTACTTTATATTCCTTAAAATATGCCTTAAAATATGGTCATGTTGCAAATACAAAATTGAATAATTAGTTTATATTATAAACTTAATCGTGTGTTATCCTATTAATTATTCTAATATGTGAAATTTGTATAATTTTTGAAATATTATACAATTTAAATAGTTGAAATAGTAAATGAGTGATACAATTTTCAAAACATTTGATCACAATTTAAATGTGTGAATTTTTAATTTTTGAAATATTAAATTTGTACAATTTCTAATTTTTAATAGGAAACTGTTATAATAAATAAATTTTGATTATCATTGAATTTTGAAATATTAAATGAGTTAATACAGTTTCCAAATTTAAGAGTATTTATTTAAATTTTTAATAATGAATTTTCGAAATATATACAAATATTTAATAGAGTGCTTCAATTTCTATTTTTAATAGGCGATAATTAAAAAATAGTAAATATGGGATAAAATATCCAATTTTTTAGATAGTAATTTAAATATGGGAATATTTAATTTTAAAAATATATACAAACATTTAATACAGTGGTTCAATTTTCATTTTTTAATAGGCAATAATAAAAAATATTAAATGTGGGATACAATTTTAGTTTTTTACAATTGAAATTTTGTGAAATATTGAATGAGTGATATAATTTCTAAATTTTTCATTATTAACTTAAATGTGGTAATATTGAATTTTTGAAATATATACAAACATTTAATAGTTTGATACACTTTCTCTATTTTAATCAGCCATAATTATACAAAATAATTTAGTTTGCTTTCAAATAATAAATGAGAGTTGCAACTTTTAAATTTTAGATTTATAACATAGTTTGTCTGTTTGAAAACTCATCTATTATTAAACTAAATAATTAGGTTACCTAATTATGATATTTGTCTGATAGAATAATTAGTTTTGACTTTGATTTAAATTAAATAGTAAAATTGTTCAAAGTGTATGTGGTGATGACACTTCAGAAAATTTTACTCACAATGCTTCTCTTTTAATATATAGTAGATTAGTATATTTTCATTAATTAAAAGATATAATAAACCAAAATAGACGATTTTCATTCACATATTTTGCATTGCATAAATTCCTTTCCTGATTACTACTTACCGATAGAAGATATTTTTTTAGTTTTTTGAAGCAAAAAAATATGGGAGAAGAAGTCCAAGTACCACATATACCGTGGTCAAGATGCTCACTACCATGAGAGAGGAGATAAGGAGCTTTCGACTTGTACAGCTAAAGCAGTCCTACACATGCGAACCCGAGAGACCAGGCCTAGAAGACTACCGAGCAGTAGGTGAAGATGGAGGTCTTCATTTTGAAGAAGGAGACTTCTATCAAGATCACATGGCACCCCAGTAGCCTCAACACCCTAGGAGGCGTGAACCAATCCTAGGATCTCCAATTAGAGATTATTCACCTCGAGAAGGTAATGTGGAAGTTAATCTAATCCCCTTACTTTTACAGAAAAATCAGAACCAGAGGTCTACATGGATTGGGAGAAGCGTCTAGAGTACATCTTTGAGTGCTACTACGACAATGAGCACAATAAGGTGACTCTAGTAGCTGTCTAACACATTGAGAATGCATTAGCTTTCTAGGATAGGATAGAGAAGGAAAAGATATGCCACCATGAACAATTGAACCGATATGAAGTGTCTTCTTAGATAAAAGTATGTCCCATAATATTATCATAGGAACTTATAAAAATGTTTTAGGAAGCTGGTGCAGGGTTCCAGGAGAGTAGATGATTAATTCAAGGAGTTTTAGAAGCTCATGAAATCCCTTGAGCTAAAAGAGTCAGAAGAAGCTCTAGTGGCATAATTTATAGATGGTCTTCAAGAACGCATTGCTCGAAAGGTAGAATAGGTACAACAGCTTGTATTGGTTATTGCAATTGGCAGTGCAAGTAGAGCAACAAATGAAACGTAAGATAGTCATAACC
This sequence comes from Pugionium dolabratum, assembly GCA_018901945.1. Taxonomy (NCBI): domain Eukaryota; kingdom Viridiplantae; phylum Streptophyta; class Magnoliopsida; order Brassicales; family Brassicaceae; genus Pugionium; species Pugionium dolabratum. Next base: position 50,846 of record JAEVFF010001408.1, on the reverse strand, counting down.
AGCTCACCAAAGAGCAATAAAAAATGGCCCGTGAGTGATGTAAGACGTTGTATGAAGCCTTACAAAGATAGAGGGCTGCCCGTGACACAAGATGGTAGTCACTCCCTCTTGTTACGGACAAGGGGATAGGGGTGGGTATCTAACGAGTGATGGTCACTCTTTCTTGTGGGATAAAAGCAGGGGTAGTGATGGAGGAATTGAGGTACACCACAAAGAGAGTGAAAAATCATTGATACAACATAAAAAGTTCAAGCAAGGAGGCGGCGGCTCTCTCTTGATTGAACTCGTAAAGAGTTTTTTTTCTCCTTGAAAAATATTCGATCTTTATTAATATCAAAAAGGTTGACATGTTACAAGACTGCAGGAGAACATTATATAATGGTTATTGGCTTGAACTAATGGCTGAATTAAATGAAAGAATTGCCACAAGGAAATCACAAACAAAAAAAAAAATCACAACAACACACAAAAAAAGAAAATTTCATAAACAATAAAAAGGAAAGTCTAAAGTTTCAAGTGGAATGAGGCGCCTAAGTTTAAATTGGCATAATTTTGGGCTGTTGTGAGGGTCATTTGTTCCAGAAAGAATGTAATAAATGTACCATACCTTAGCCGTACTTGCAAATGGCAACATAGGAGCACCTAGAGTTGATTTTGTGTGTGTTGGGGAATAGAGTGTCTTAGGTTGTGGCATCCGCTTTAAAGTCTTCTAAGTCTTCACTTGATACCTTAGGGTCCTGTTCTGGAATCTCTTTCAGTTGTCTTTCTCCATCTCGAAGCTCTTGGTCCGTGGGTATTGTGTAGCCCTTTCTTGTCTTTGGTGGCCATCTCGGGTCCTTGTGTGCTTTAATCCTGTAAATAAAGTTATGCATGTTAATTTGCAACTATAGGCATAAGATATGCCTGGAATTAGATTGTCATGGCCGTTGCCAATGGTTATTTTTGCTGAATATTTGAGCAAGACCATGGACTGGTCGATGTATCGTGGCCGGTGGGCCATCTACGCCGGTGGTACCAGTTCCAGCAGGGGTCCAACGGGTCTGTGGCCATGTCATGACCTCATAACCAAGGGATTTGAGGTAGTTCTCCATCGCAAGGTTGAACCTCCTTCTTAGTTGTTTGCTCTTAGATCGTGTGGCAGGTGGTCATGGCTCCGGTCCGTGGTCCTCGTCATTCCCTTCCTCTTCAGAAAGTTTTGTCCTCAAAACTGGATCTCCTGTATCATAAGGAGAGAATTCAGCCACGTTAAAGGTGTGGAAATGTTTACCTCTTCCAGAAGTTCTAGAAGATACGCATTGTCGTTGATCTTTTGTAAGATCTTGAATGCTCCATCTCCTCTTAGGGCTAGTGTGGAGGCTCTCTTCTTCCTTTCAGGCCTCATGTGCACCCAAACTCATTCTCTTGGTTCAAAAGTCAGCTGCTTCTTGCTCTTTCCAGCCCTACTTTTGTACTCATCGGTTTTCTTCTCTATATTTTCCTTGGTTTTGGGGTGTATCTTCCATATCATTTCTTCTCGGTCAAAGCCATCTTGGTTTACCTGTTCAACGTGTGTAATGGGCGCGAGATCTACTGGAGACAATGGGTTAAAGCCATATACTACCTCATAAAGAGATAGCTTAGTGGTTGAGTGAGTAGCACGATTATAGGTAAACTCTACAAAAGGTATACATTCCAACTAAGTGTTCATATTGTTATCAATTGTGGCCCTTATTAGAGTTGAGAGTGTTCTATTGACCATCATTTTGAGGGTGGCTCGTTGTTGAAAGCAGTAGCTTGGTGCCAAGCTTTTTCCATAATATCCTCCAAAAATGGTTGAGTAACTTGGTTTCTCTGTCCGATACTATGGTCCTTGGTATTCCATGCAATCGAACCACTTCCTTGAAGAATAGGTCGGCTATCTTGGTGGCATCATGTGTCTTCTCACATGGTATGAAGTGTGCCATCTTTGAAAAACGATCTACCACCACAGAAATTGCATCCTTGTGTTGAATCTTGGGCAACCCTAGAAAAAATCCATGGAAATATCTACCCAACGGGTGTTAGGTATACATAAAGGCAAATATAAACCATGAGGAAGCAACCTGAATTTTGTTTTGTGACATGTGATGCACCGAGCACAAAACCTCTCCACATCTTTCTTGAGGTGAGGCCAATAAAAATTGTCCATCACTACGACCAGTTTCTTGTCAACACCAAAGTGTCTCACTAGGCCTCCTCTGTGTGCTTCACTAAACACCAACTCTCTCATTGATCTTTAGGGCAAGCACAACCTCTTGTCTGTGAACAAGTAACCGTCTTGAATTTAGAAGGACCCATATGCTCCTTTGCCACACTTTTTATAGCACTCACCAAGCTCTGGATCAGTAGGGTAGAACTCTTTGATGTTTTCAAACCCTAAGAAATTGGCTTCTATTGTGGCAATCAATGCACACCTCTGTGATAAGGCATCGAGTACTACATTTTCTTTGTCGTTCTTGTACTTAATCACGCAAGCAACCCAATGAAATCCAGCCATTTTGCATGCCTCCTCTTGAGTGATGTTTGCCCTATAAGATGCTTTAGATTTTCATGATCCGTGTGGATGATGAACTCTTTTGATAGGAGGTAATGATGCCATGTTTCTAGAGCTCTCACCAAGGTATATAGCTTCTTGTCATAGGTGGGTTAATTGAGGGTGGCCCCACTCAACTCTTCCTTTGATGCAAGACAACACCAATACCCAATCCAGACGCATCACATTCCACTTCGATTACTTCTTTCAAATCAGGAAGTGTTAATACCAGGGACTGGGTCAGCCGGTACTTCAACGCATTGAAGGCCTTCTCTTGGGCATCTCTCCTGCGAATGTCATGTTCTTCTTGATAACAGCAGTAAGGGGTGCTGCTAGGATGTTGAAGTCTCGCACAAATCTCCTATAAAAACTAGCCAACCGGTGAAAGCTTCAAACTTGGCTTATAGACGTGGGTGTCATCCAATCCTTGATGGCCTTGATCTTTTATTCATCAACTTGTAGTTCCTGTTCACTTACTACAAAACCTAAGAACATAAACTTGTTAGTACAACAGATGCACTTCTTTAGGTTGGCATAAAGGCCTTCCTTTCGAAGTGTGCTTATCACT
>JAEVFF010001408.1:0-33647 GCA_018901945.1 Pugionium dolabratum | reverse complement strand
ACCTAATGACAAATAAAAGACTCTTAAACTTAACAGTCACATTCCTGCAAAAACAAGCAAATAAACTTGTTAATTCAAACATAAGAATTTTAAATACACACCTTGGTCTCTTGTAGCTCCTTATAATGCCTTCTTAAGTTTGTTTAGCAATGATGAACAAGGTTGTATCTTTAAAGCCTTGTAAAACTGGAAGGAGTGAAATTGTGGTAGTCTTTAGTTGTTCATAGTCTCCTTCTTGTAGTTATTTAGTAAGTTCAGCTTCATGGAATCCTCCATCTTCTATGATTGTTATGAGACTCTCGACAGACTTGTTGAACATCTTACTAAGGTTTCTTGTGCCTGATCTTGTTATTGGAGCTTATCTCATAATAGGTATGTTAATGGGCTCTTCCTCAGCTTCTAGTGAGCTAGTATTGATGTCCTCATCACTTTCTTGAGGTGAGGCCAATAGAAATGGTCCATCACTACGGCCAGTGTCTTGTCAACACCAAAGTATCCCATTAGTCCTCCTCCGTGTGCTTCACTAAGCACCAACTTTCTCATTGATCGTTAGGGCAAGCACAACCTCTTGTCGTTGAACAAGTAACCGTCTTGGATGTAGAAGGGTCCATAAGATCCTTTGACACACTCTTTATAGCACTCACCAAGCTCTGAACCAGTAGGATAGAGCTCTTTGATGTGTTCAAACCCAGAGACCTTGGCTTCCATTGTGGCAATCAATGCATGCTTCCGTGATAAAGCATGGACTACTATATTTTTTTGTCCTTCTTGTACTTGATCACATAAGGAAACGTCTCAATGAAGTCCAGCCCTTAGCATGCTTGCTCTTGAGTGATGTTTACCCTCTAAGTGCTTTAGAGTTTCATGATCTTTCATGATCGTGTGGATGATGAACTCTCACCAAGACAAATAGCTCCTTTTCATAGGTAGGATAATTGGGGGTGGCTCCACTCAACTGCTCACTGAAGAAGGCTACTGGCTTCTTTCTTTGATGCAAGACAACACCAATATCCAATCTAGATGCATCACACTCCACCTCGAATACTTCTTCAAAATCCATATCGGGGCTTGGGTCAGCTGGTCCTTCAAGGCATTGAAGGCCTTCTCTTGGGCATCTCCCAATGTGAATGTCACGTCCTTCTTGATCAATAAATTAAGGGTGCTGCTAGGATGTTGAAGTTTCACAGAAATCTCCTATAAAAACTAGCCAACCTGTGAAAGCTTTGGAGTTGGGTTATAGACGTGGGTGTCGGCCAATCGTTGATGGCCTTGATCTTGTCTTCATCAACTTTTAGTCCATGTTCACTTGCTAAAAAACTTAGGAATACAAGCTTCTCAGTACAAAAGATGTATTTCTTTAGGTTGGCTTAAAGGCCTTCCTTTCAAAGTGTGCTTATCACTTGGTCTAGAGGAGCAACATATTCGGCCAAGCTCCTATTATAGATAAGATATAATAAAAAGAAACAACTACAAATTTGCTTATGAATGACTTTAGAACCTGGTTCATGAGTCGCATGAAGGTGATAGGAGCATTAGTTAGGCCGAAGGGCATGTGATACAAGCCTTGATTCAAGGCTTATATGCGCGTGGGCTGTTTGGAGAAGGTTAGGTGAGAACTCGACCTTAGACTTCTTGGATAGGGGTTTTTGGGTTGGTATTCGATGGAAAGGTGAAGTGAACCACACGAGGGGTGATGAACCTCGTGATAAATCACAAAATTAGGGCTAGGAGGGCTGGTCTCAACTAGATTCTAAGCGCACAAGATTCTTAGAGAGAAAACTTGTTGGAAGAAAGTTCTACTTTATTAATATCAAAAAGGTTGTCGAACTACAATGCTGGAAGGAGCCTTATTAATATGCTCGACAGCTTGACCTTCTAGGGTCGACTCAAATAAAGAAAAGGAAAGTTTACAAAAGTGCACAAAAGGAAAAGATACAAAAGTGCATAACCGAAAAAAGGACCTATTCCTAAAATGTTCTTGACTCAAAAATGTAAAGCAATCTAGATCCTACCCTGCAAAACAGAAAGAGGCATATATTCGCATTGAAACTTACCGTACTTACCTCACGGCCAAGAAATGGAAGGTGGCCGTCCTTGTTGCATGCACGCGTCTTGCTCCTAGTCTTCGACTTGGAGTAGGGTTAGGAATCTTTGGGCCCTGACCTCTCTTGCCACTAAAGCCCAAGTCTCTGAAGTTCCTTGCATTGTTGAGAAGCCTTTGGAATCTTCTTTGTACTTCTGGCCCATTGTCCTTAGTCGATCTTCCTCTAGGAGCTTGTCCACCCATAAGCTAAACTTGTGGAAGAGTGCTCTTGATCTACTCCTTGTCATTGCTCCTGGTGGCACTACTGGTGTGGATACTTCCTCTAGGTGCATGTCCTAAAGCTGGTAGCTTATCTGGTCTGATTTTCCTTGTGTAGAAGTTGAAATGCTCGTGCACTCGGCTGGATCGGCTGTACCGGCGGAATGTGCGAGGTACTGGTCGGAATGCCTTCAGGACCGGCCAAGTTGATCCCGGAGTCGGCGGCATCACCAAGGGGACCAGCGGTGTCATCCACGTCGCCACCAAGTGTGCCGGAAGCTTGGACCTCTCCGCCGGCAATGCTGATCGGTCTGGTCCTATTGGTCGAGGGTCCGGCGGTACTGCTTGGACCGGCAGACGTGCCAGATGGTCCGGCTGTCTCGGGCAAGCTTCCTGGTCGGCCAGTCTGGTCTCCTGGCTGGACATACGACCTGATGTCCTCATCAGCATGACTAGCCATTCATAAAGACCTTGGTTGGTGTTGAAGGCAGTCTTCCACTCGTCTCTTTCTCTCATACTTACTTGATGCTAGCCACTCTTGAGATGTATATTGTAGAAGATAGTGATTCCACTCAACTCATCTAGCATGTCATCAAAGCGTGGGATGGGGTGCCGATATTTGATTGTGATGTTGTTGATGGCACAACAGTCCACACCCATCCAACATGTGCCATCTTTCTTTGGCACTAATAGGACAGGCACATCACAAAGGCTGAGACTCTCATGGATATATCCTTTGTCCATGAGGAATTGTACTTATTTTTCCAATTCCTTAGATTCTTGAGGATTCATGCGATAAGCCGGTTTGTTTGGAAGGGCTGCTTCGGGCACAAGGTCCATCTGATGTTCTATGCCACTAACTGAGGGCAAACCAGCTGGTATTTCCTCTGGGAACACATCTTTTTCATTCTCCATAATGGCATTGATCTCAGCCGGTAGTTCCTCCCCTTTGAATCCTACACTTAGATATTTTTTGTACAACATTAGCATAATAGTGCCGTTACCACCTATGGCTTTATTCACGACACTAGATGTGATTAGAAGGTTAGATTTACTTACCTTGGCCTCCTTTGGCATCCTAGTTTAAAGGTCATGTACCTCTGAAGGACTTAATGGAGCTAAATTGTACTTACGATCATTATGCGTGAAAGAGTAGAAATTGGTTTTGCCATTGTGGACTGTGGTACGATCAAACTCTCATGGTCGACCCAACAGTAGGTGTCCAGCTTTCATTGCCTCCATGTCATATAGTACCTGGTCTTGGTGCTTGCACACACTACACGGCACACTCACTTACTTGGTTACCTTTAGTTCCATGGAGTCATTGAGCCATTGTAGTTTGTATGGCCTTGGGTGCTTGATCCTTTCAAGGCATAATTTTTCCACCATATACTTGCTAGTAATATTAGCACAAGATCCTCCATCAAATACTAGGTTACATATCTTATCCTTGATGGTGCACCGCATGTGGAAGAGATTCTCTCTTTGGACCTTCTCTTCAGGTTGCACTAAAACACTTTAAGGAGTTCTCCTATGTCAGGGTACGCTACGTCATCCTCCAAGCATTTGGCTTGTCATCTTGCTCGTCTTGTGATTCATAATCACCACTTGGAGTGATGATCATTACTCGTTGATTTGGACAGGTCTCTTGCCATATGTCCTCTGCCCTGGAACTTAAAGCAAGTAATGTCACATGCCCTAGATTAGGATACTTACCTTGTTCTGACCAAAATGTCTTATTTGGCTTAGAATTCTTGTTCTTGAACCTAGACCCCACTACTATCGCTTTTGCTTTGTCTAAAGGCCGTTTGTTGATCATGTACCATTGTTGATTGCTTTTTGGTTGGCTGGTCATGGCTGTCTTACATATGATTTGTTGCTCTACTTGCAGTGCCAAGTGCAACAACTCGTGTAAGCTGTTATACCTACCTCATTCCACCTTTTGAGCAATGAGTTCATGAAGACCATCTGTGAATTGTGCCATTAGAACTTCTACGGACTTCTATAGATCAAGGGAGTTCATGAGCTTTTCAAACTCCTTGAAGTACTCATATACACTCCGAGATCCCTACACCAACTTCTTTAAACGTTTTTGTAAGTCCCTATGGTAATGTTCTGGAACATACCTTGATCTAAGAAGACACTTAATGTCGGTCCAATTGGTTATGATACCATATTTTTGCCTTCTCTTTTTGGCTACTATTCTATCCAGCCAAGATAGTGCATTCTCAATGAGTTGTGCAGCTTCTAGGGCCACCTTCTTATGCTCATTGTAGTTATAGCACTCAAAGATGTACTCCAGGTGTCTTTCCCAATCCATGTAAGCCTCCAGGTCTGATCTTCCTACAAAATTAGGGGGGTGTTAGCTTAACCTCCAAATTGCCTTCTAGAAGTTCATGGTCTTTAATCCTCGGTCCTCTAATTGGTTCACGCCTCCTAGGATATTGAGGCTGCCAGGTTACCATGTACTCTTGATAGAAGTCTCCTTCTTCAAAAAGAAGACCCCTACCTTCACCTACTGGCCGGTAGTCTTCTCGGCATTATCTCTTGAGTACATGTGTGTAGGGCTGATCTAGCCATACAAGTCGATCTCCAAATCTCCTCATCTCATTTCTCATGGAATTGAGCATCTATAGCATGGCATCTTGTGGAACTTGGGACTCTTCTCCCAGCTCTTTCTGCAGAAAACAAAAGAATACTACCTTTCTTGGCAAGTAGTTATCAAGGAGACAAAGAAATATTGCAAAAGATGAATGGAAGACTACAAATTTCCTTTTGGGGTTTTATGTTAATTTTTAAGTAATGTAAATATTGAAAAAATGAATGGAAATCTATTATAATATCAGATTTGGTCAACAAGGTTTAGGAAAAAAGGCAATTGCTAGGAAAAAAAATTCTCCTTTGAAATGTTTCCCTTTTTTTTATTGCAAATATACTTTATTTCCTTTTTCTTTCGATTTTCCTTTTTTGTTATTTTATATGTTTTTCAAAACTAACAATGGTTTTAAGGTGATGACTATGGATTAAGGACGAAAGTACAACAAATAAGATGAACACTGAATTTTTTTTTTGTGATTTTCTCAAACCGTCTATCTATTCAATGGAACTACTATAGTACTACATAAAGAACGGAGTAAAACAAACAAGTTAAATGCTTAACCTGGTTGTATGAGATTTTAGCTCTGATACCAGATGATGTAAGACGCTCTATGAGGCCTTACAAAGGTCGACGGCTGGCCGTGAGACAAGATAGTGGTCACTCTCTCTTTTTACGGCCAAGGGGATAGGGTTAGGAATCTAACGAGCTGGCGGTCGCTCTCTCTCTCGTGGTATCAAGGCAGGGGCAGTGATGGGGGAAGTGAGGTGCAACAAAAAGAGGGTGGAAACTCTTTAGTACAGCATGAGAAGTTCAAGCAAGGAGACGGCAGCTCTCGATTGATTGAACTCCTAAAGGGTTTCTTTCTCCTTGAAAACAATTCAATCTTTATTAATATCAAAAAGGCTAAAATGTTACAAGACTGTAGTGGAACCTTTTATAATGGTTCTTCACCTTGACCTAATGGCCGAATTAAATAAAAGAAATGCAACAAAGAAATCATAGACAAAAAGAAATCGCAACAACACATAAAAAGGAAAAGTTAATAAACTATAAAAAAGGAAAGTTTAAAGTTTTGTGTGGGGTGAGGTGCCTAATTTTGAATTGGCATAATGTTGGGCCGTTTTGAGGGCCATTGTTCCTGCAAGAATGGAATAACTGGACCATACCTTAGCCTTACTTGCAATGGCAGCATAAGAGCACTAAGTGTTGATATGTATGTGTTTGGGGCATGGAGTATCTTGGGTCATGGCCTTGGGCTCAAAAGTCTTAAGTCTTCACTTAATACCTCATGGTCTTGTTCTTCAAGCTCTTGCAGTTGTCTTTCTCCACCTTGAAGCTCTTGGTCCATGGGCGTTGTTCCAGCCCTTTCTTGTCCTTTGTGGCTATTTCGGCTCCTTGTGTTCTCCATGGCGAGGTTGAACCTCCTCCTCAATTGTTTGCTCCTGGACCGTGTGGCAGTTGTCTATCATACCATGGGCCATGGCTTTGGTCTGTGGCCGATACCGTGGTCCTCATCAGAAATCCTCCTCTGTATAGGATATGCAGGAGTGCCTCATTGGAAAATCCATGGTGGGGCACTGTGCTGTGTAACCTTTGAAGTGCTCCCATGCTTCAGAGAAGCTCTCACTACCTTGTTGCAGAAAGTTAGAGATCCCATTCCTTAACCTCGTAGTTCTTGAGGTTGAGAAGACTTGGCTAGAAAGACCTTATTGCACTAATCCCATGAGGTGGTGGCATCGTGTGGCAAGCTCTTCTCCCATTTGTGTATCCTATCTCCCAAAGAGAAAGAAAACAGCCTCAACTTGAAGGCATCTTCCAAGATCGCATTGATCTTCACAATTTCACAAACTTTTCAAATTAATCCAAGTGATTCAAGGGATCCTCCATTGGTAGACCATGAATCTTGCTTCTCTGCAACATGTTTATCAAGGTTTCCTTGATCTCAAAGTTGTTGTTCTCCACAGGGGGTGGTCGAATCCCAGCCCTATAGCAATAAAACCGTCGGTTCATAAAAAGTTCTGATAACTCTCTGAGGCCTTTGTGGGTGTATTGGACCTCTTGCTCCACACATTCTGATTTTATCTCCAGCTCCTTGAGCTTCATTTTAAGCATTTTGTGGTAAGTTCTATTCTTGGTGTTGCATCTCTCTTAGTCTTCTTTACTGGTTCAAACGTTCTCTCTTGACTCGTGTTGTGTCTCTTTCCATTTGTGGTATGTGTACTTTCCTCCGTTGCAGATCTAGTTGCCCTCTACTTCTCGTGTTCATACACCTGCACAACCAAAGAGATAACAATTAGGATCAGTAAAAAAACGATACCCAGTCTATAAATAAATCAAAATCCTAATGGCTATTACTAACTTCCCCGACAACGACGCCAAAAACTTGATAGGTTTTAAGTTTTAATCCCTAGTACAACTCCAAGTGTAGAGCAATCGAAGTAATAGTTGGGTATCGAATCCTCGGGGAAGTAAGATTAACACACTAAAAATATATGAGATACTTAATTCTAGGTGGATTCTAATTCTAGGTTGATTGTCTAAATTTCTAATTGTAGAGAATGTAAAGATGAGTTAAATTCAATAAATGAGATATATCGACAATGGGCAAGGCATTCGAATCGGGGTAACTTTCCATTAACTTACGACTCTACAAGTTGGATTAGATAAATACCTAAGACATAGAACCCTTTCTACTAGGCTAATCCACTCTTGTGGCATTAGCCCATTTACTAGCCTATAGACTAACAAGTCTTTTGAACCGTAATATATCGACTAGCAATCCTTAATTTCAAGTCAAATCTAGTCTACCTATCACCTTAGACATCAACTCTTGTTTGCTAAGATGTGATGGGCTTCTTTAGGCTTTACAATTCTGTCTACACCTATCGGGAGTAAAACATCATAGATCTAGGTACTGATTAGTTATTTCAATCCTAGCATTAAGCACATCCTAAACATGAGACATTCACCATCTAATCTACCTAAATAACCCTAAGTCAGTATCAAATTCCTCTAATCTACCTTACCCACAAGCCATAAAGATAACTACTCAGAAATATTCAATAAAATAGAAAGCATAATGAAATAGAAGTAGTTAAACATAAAACAACAGGCAGGGGAAAATAATTTTTCATTAGAATAAAAGTTGCAAGAACAAAATTTAAGAGCAAAGATCTCCTCTCCCAAAAATTGGCCACAAGAATAAACTAGAATAAAAACTTAGGTTAAATATGTTTTAAGAGGGTTTATATAATATCCCTAACAAACTGGTTAAAGCTGGGAAATACCGGTTAACTTAAAAATATACTTAAATGTGATTAGGCATGGGATGGTCCAAGATCGGCCGGTTGTGATCAACCAAATAGCCGATTTCCTGATGAGCAAGAAATTTCATATTGCTCGGATCGATGGGATCGACCAGGTGTGATTGGCTGGATGGCCGATCCCATGGGCAAGACTTGCGCGATTGGGTGGTAGATCACATAAGTGGAAGGCTCTCGACCTTGGGCGACTAGGTAGTACGTGATCGGACTCCCGAGATTGGCTGGATGGTCAATCGATAAAACTCCAAGGATTTTGGGTCATCATGCGATCGGCGTCCCAAGATTGGCCGGATGGTCGATCCATAAAACTCCACGGATTTTTGGGATTGGCCGAGCCTCGCGTGGGATCGGCCAGGTGAGATCAGCCAGATGGCCGAGCTCCTGGCTTCCAGGAAACCTGGCCAGTCCTTCAATGCTCTAACTCCCTCTAACATTGCGTTGTACCTGAAAACACTCGATAAGATATCTAAGATGCATAATGTATGCCCTAACTTATATAATGAGATGTCAAATGAACATGAATGTGAAAGGGTAGATAGAATGCCTAGAATGCCAATCAAGATAAAGAAAATGATGGTGAAATAAAGGATGAAACAATGCAAAAACTATGACTATCATTTAGTCTCGATGTAATATCGGATTAACACCGATTTTCATGTCGGCAAACACGAGGTATTTGAATTGTACCTAAATTTTTATGAAAAATTTGTTCGTCATGATATATTCAGAAATCCCATGGTAATCCATTGTTAATCCATCGTAAAATGTGTCGATGTTAATCCGTCGTAAGTATCCGAATATAATCTGTACCTTTGTAAATATTTTTATAAATACTCTTTCTCCAATTTCAATACAACTCACCAAAAACTATTTCTCCTCAAAAAAATTCTCATAATCTCTCATTACAATGTCTATATTCGAGTTACGAAGTTGGATGTACATGCATAAAGATGCTAAGGGATAAGTGTCTAAAGAAATCCGCAATGGACTAAAGATCTTGATGTATCAAGCGGGATATGTACCATTAACTTTGGAAACTGGTAAGATGTTTTGCCCACGTCGGAAGTGTATGAATAAAAAATTTATTCTTATTGAAAAAGTGTGGAAACATTTATTAAATAGTGAATTTACAATAAATTATTATGTTTGGTTTCAACATGTTGAAGGTTATGAAGGACATGATATAGGCGGAAGTAGAGGTAGCAATAGTAATTACGATGGTGTAATGGATAATACGCCTACTAATGTCTATAATGAGAACCAATTTGCATGTCATGAGGAATATTGAGAACAACAAAATCGGATTCATGATATGGTTAGTGACGTTTTCCATAAAAGTGTTAGGGACCATACAAAAGAACCTAACATAGATGTAAAGAGATTTTATGATATGCTACCTACAGGAAACCAACCAATCTACCGTGGATGTAGAGATAGCTAGCCGTTAGGATGATGAACATTAAAATTGATTATAACTTATCTGAAATCTACATTCTGATTGGAATGATTTGATAAAAGAGTATTTCCTAGAAGATGATTTGTCTGCTGCATCATATTATGAGATACATAAACTTGTATTCAGTCTTGGTTTACCTTGAGATGATAGACGTATGCGTTGATAATTGTATGATTGTTTGGAAAGATAATGAGAAGTTGCAAAAATGTTGATTCTGTCAAAAAGGCCTCAAGGTAATAGTAGATCTAAAATTCAGTTTCACGGATGTCGTATCTTCCTATAACTAATAGGTTAAAACGAATGTACCAATCTGAAAGGACATTTGCATTGATGAGATGACATGCTAAACATTCACAGGAAGATGGAGAGATAATTCATCCATCCATTGGTAATTTGAATGTTTCACGTCCAACGATCTACATCAATTTCAATCTTACTGATGAATTTAAGTCAAATTCGTCATAAATCCGTTGGTAATTAAAAATTTTCCCTTTGTACCTGCAAGAAAATCATAAAAGTTGCATCGATTTTGTGTAAATTTCATCGCTAATCCATCACTAATTAAAGTCAAATTAGCGATAACCACAAAACCTATATATTTGGGCAAAGATTTCTCCCCCCTCCCCTCATTCTAAGTTTCTTTTTTTTTCTCTCTCTCTCTCTCTATAAATCTCTCTAATACTCACTAAACTCTCAAACGCTCTCAAATTACAATGAACACATATTATAAATGTAAGTATAATATTAAATTATAAATTTTTATAATAATAATAATTAACTTATAATATTAAAATTTATGTGAATAATTTTTTATTATTATATTATATAATTTTACAATTAACTATTTCTTTGTTTTGGAGATGACAGGAAAGCAACACTATGTCGATTTTTGTGTGACCAAGAAGGCCGCGCAAAATAGAACATCATCAGTGGATCATCATGCCAACGATCCTCTCCGCCACCACAAGAAAATCCCGTTCAGCTGCGGAACCAACTGAAAGTGGCAAATAGATCTCTGATCTTTAGGCAACATTGCAGGGAGATCATCGTTCAGCTGCGGAACCAACAAAGTCTATGATCATCTTTTTGATCTCATAGTTGTGATAACCCTGTGGAGAATCGGAGAATCGGAGAATCGAGCACAGCGGCTGATAACCCTGTGATTGCATGCACTACGAGGAAAAAAAAACAAATCGGAGAATCGAGCACAGCGGCTGATCAATCAGGGGAGCAACAGATTTTACGGAGCTTGCATTGAGGAAGTTAACACGGAATCAGTAGATGATCCGGAACTTATAATTTTTAGTTTGTAAAAAATTATTTATATAAATTCATTTTCAATTTTAATTTTAATTTTTCATTTATAATTTCACTTTATTTTAAATAATTTTAATTTTATTCAATTATTTTAAAATAATTTTTATTTTTATTTACAAATTCGTTGTTAATTCGTTGGTATGTAATGTCGATCATCGTCGCTCATGCGATGCTATGTAGTGTTGAATTAGCGACGAAGATTTTAGTGTCCACGTTACAACGCCTTCAAAAATCTATCACCTTACGAGATTCTTAACGTAAATCCGTTGTAACTTAACGTTAGATTACCGAAGTTAGTACAATAATCGTATCAGCCATAAATTCGTTGGTAATGCATCAGAAATTAGCGTCGAAATATTGATGTATTTTAAAACTTTGGATTACCGAAGCATTACTTACGTCGAATTACCGACACATTAATTCTTTGAATTGCCGACGCATTACTTTGTCGAATTACCAACGCATTACTTACGTCAAATTACCGAAGAATTTCTTTCCTATCCACATCAATGTCATTTTACGTCGAATTTGATGATTACTTCGATGCTTTAACGTCGAATTATCTTTCAACATAACTCCGTTGCTAACCATATATAACTTCGAAGCTTCCATGGCTTGGCTAGCTTTTATAGGAGGTTTGTGAAATACTTCAGCATCTTAGCAGCACCGTTTACTATTGTGATAAAAAAAATGTGGCATTTACATGGGAAAATGCCCAACAAAAGGCGTTTAGTTCCTTGAAGGATCCGTTGAGCAAAGCCCCCGTATTAACTCTTCCGAATTTGAAAAAGTATTTGAGGTGGAGTGTGATGCTTATGGATTTGGCATTAGTGTTGTTTTGCATCAATAAAAGAAGCTAGTGGCTTTCTTTAGTGAAAAGTTGAGTGGGGCCATACTCAACTATCCAAACTATGATAAGGAACTATACGCCTTGGTGAGAGTTTTGGAAACATAGCAGCATTAACTCCTATCGAAAAAGCATCTTAGAGGGCAAACATCACTCAAAGAAGGTATGCCAAGTGGCTGGAGTTCATCGAAACATTCTTTTATGTGATCAAATACGAGAAAGGCAAGGAGGATCTAGACTATGATGCCTTATCAGGGAGACATGCATTGATTTCCACAATGGAAGTCAAAGTCTTAGGATTTGAGCACATCAAGGAGTTCTATCTTACTGATCCTAAGCTTGGAGAATGCTACAAAAAGTGTGGCAAATGAGCATATGGGTCATTCCATATCCAAGAGAGTTATTTTTTCAAAGAAAAAAAGGTTGTGCTTGCTTGAAGGATCATCGACAGAGCTCGTGCTTAGTGAAGCACACAGATGAGGTCTCGGTGCATCACATGCCCCAAAGTAAATCCATGTTACTTCCTCACAGTATATACTTGCCTCTCCCTATTCCTAATGTCCATTGGGTAGATGTTTCCATGGATTTTGTCCTAGGATCATCCAAGATTTGGTACAAGTATGAAATCTTTGTGGTAGTAGATCGGTTCTCCAATATGGTAGACTTCACACTGTGTAAGAAGACTCATGATATCACCCAAACAACTGAAAATTTCTTCAAGGAAGTGGTTCGACTACATAGCATACCAAGAACAATAATCTCAGACCAAAAAACCAAGTTTCTCAACAATTTTTAGAGGACACCATGGAAGAAGCTTGGCACCATGCTACTATTTTCAACAACGTGAAATCCTCAAACTGATGGGCAAAGTCAGGTTGTCAATAAAACATTTTCAACCGTACTAATGGCTAAAATTGGTAACAATATAAACACTTGGGTGGATTGTATATATTTTGTAGAGTTTGCCTATAACCGTGCTACTCACTCGGCCACTAAACTATCTTCGTTTGAGATAGTATGTGACTTTAACCCCTTACATTTAAGAAGGCTGGCAAGAGCAGGAAGCAGCTGACTTTTGAACCAAGAGAATGGGTTTGGCTGCACATGAGGCCTGAAAGGTTTTCCCAGAAGAGAGCCTCCAAACTAGCTCCAACAGGAGATGGGCCGTTCAAGATCTTACAAATGATTAACTACAATGCCTATCGCCTATAACTTCCAGAATAGTTAAACATTTCCCACACCTTTAACATGGCTGAACTCTCTCCTTATGATACAGGAGATCCAGTTTTGAAGAAAAACCTTTTGAAGAGGGAGAGAATAATGAGGACCACGGTACCAGCCATGGACCGGAACCATGGTCCGCGGTACAAGAGGTACATGCCACACGGTCCAGGAGCAAACAACTAAGGAGGAGGTTCAACCTCGCCATGGAGAACTACCTCAAATCCCTTGCCCATGAGGAAATGGTATGCCAAAGACTCGCCAGACCCCTGCCAGCATCGGCACTACCGGCCTAGATGGCTTGCCGGCTACGATACATTGGCCAGCTGACGATCTTGCACAAACCTCAACCAATTGACCACTGGCTGCAGAAATTATCATCTTAATCCACGTATATCTTCTGCCTTTAATTTCAAATCCATTGACCTAACTCATTTTGCAGGATTAGATCACACAAACACCAGAGATGGCCACAGTGAACAAACAAGAGCCGGAACACTTTCCACGGGCCTAAAGCTTCAAGATAGAGCAAGGAATCTGGAAGAGCTTTGAGAAAAAAACCCTAATGCATCAATTTAAGACTTGGTAGAGTTTAGAGCTGAAGATCAAGACCCAAGCCACGCCATGCACCAAATACACACGGAATAAACACTTAGTGATCCTACACTGCCATTTGCAAGTAAGGCTAACATATGATCCATTTATTATATTCTTTCAGGATCAAATGGCCCTCACAACGGTCCAACATGATTGCCACATTCAAAAAATATGCCTTCCACAAAAGAATCACACACAACTTAAATATTCCTTTTTTTATAGTTTATGCATTTTTTTATGTATTGTTGCGAATTCCTTTTATTTGTGATTTCCTTATTTTGCATTTTCTTTCATTTATTTTGGCTATTAGATCAAGTTGAAGAACTATTATATAAGGTTCCTATGCAGTCTTGTAATTTTTCAACTTTTGATATTAATAAAGGCTAAACTTTCAAGAGAAAAAACCTTTACAAGTTCAACCAAGAAGTGTCGCCACCTCTTTGCTTGATCTTCACGTGTTGTATCAAAGAGTTTACACCTTTTTGTGGTGGACCTCACTTTCCCTAACACTACCCCCTACCTTGATCCCATGAGAGAGAGTGACTGCCAACTCGTTAGATCTTCACCTTATCCTTCTTGGCCGTACCGAAAGAGAGTGACCACCAACTCATATCATGGCCGCCCCCTTATACTTTATAAAGCTACATACAATTTCTTACATCATGTGGTATCAGAACTAAAACTTCATATAGCCAGGTTTGGTTTATGTCACTTGTTTCATTCGGATTCCTACGTAGCTAGTTGAAAAGCTCATTGCACTAATTAGTCGGTTTAAGAAAAACACTAAAAGATAAGTTTGCATCATTGTTCTAGTTGTAGGTTTTGTACTTAATCATTATTTATCATCTTCATCTATAGATAATTTTGAGAAAATATGAAAAGAACAAAAAGAAAAAAAAGCAGTAGGAATGAAGGAAAATAGGATATATCGCAAACCAAAGGAAAGGAAAACTCCTAACGAGCAAATTTCTCTTTCTAGCTAATTGGTTTTTATCTTTAACCTCGTCAATCAAGCCTTAGCATTTTAGCCATATTGCCAATTCTTTTATCAGTATATACTAGGATTATATTTGTGTTATGTACAGAAAACATTTACTATTTTAAATTTTTATTAATTAAATGAAATTTTTATATAAATATATTTTTAATTCTTTATAAAAAATAAATATTACTGAAGTAGTCACACAAAAAATTAATAGATTAGAAATCTGAAATAATAATAAAATAAAATAAAATTCACAACATATAGAATATCACAAAACTTCATAGCAAGTCGTTTCATCTGCTTTTTGTTGATATTCAAAATCTCAACTTTTCCAATATTCGCTATTTGTCCAATAAAAAAATTATAAAATTATGAGTCGAACAGATTACGACCACTGACCTTTTCTTTTGAATTCTTTCGCTAATAACTCCAGTTAGAAAGAAGGAAAGAGTTTCATAAAGACTAGTGGAACGAGCGATAAACAAGCAATAAACGACAGCCAGGTAATCATTGAGGAAATGATTCCAAAATTGAATCAATTACACAAAAGTGCTTTGTTACACAAAGTAAGGCTAGTGCCACATTTTTCCAAAAGACTAGCTTGTCCACTATGGTTTTGTAAAAACAATAATAAATAAAAATAAATTTAGTAAATATAAAAATAAGTAATGATTTCAATTTATATCCAAAATACCTTTTTTATCTATGACAATCATCTCAAAAGCCTCAATACCACTGAGATATTATTTCTATAATTTCAAAATATTCATTCTAATTTTCTATTGCGTTTTGAATGGTTTCAGAGAATAAAAATGTGTAATGTTAACCAGGAAGTAAGAAACAAAAAACGTATATATTTGTATGAGAGATTGGAATTTGAGATGAATGACAATGTGAAATTGATCTACACAACATAGGGTTACGTACAGTTTTAGGGTATTAGAAAATTTAGTTACATTTTAACTTTTTTTTTGGTTTAATACTAAAAATGTATATTTTGTAATATATCACTTTAATTCAATTACTTTGTTTAAAATATTTGATGCACCTATAAATGTTTAAAAAGAACTAAAATTAATATTTCAAAAATGCTACAAAATATTATTTTGTAACATGTTAACAAACAAGTAAGCTTACATAATGAAACCAAAATAAAAATAGTTAAAACCGAAATAAATGTCATAATTCGAGTGATAGAAATTTACTTAATTGAGATAAAGGTGTATATAAAATTAAGTATTTTGCCTTTTTATTTTATGATGTGAAGTTTTTAAACTTAGACTTGTCATATTTATATTTGTGTTACAAAATATCTAATATTTCGATAACTTATCTTGTTATAAATGAAAGATAAAAACTGTTTAATTGGTCGTTTTAGATTTTTGAAATTTTAAAACTATATTATCAAGTTAGTTAGAAACTGATTGTTTCATGTGCTAAAACTATATCTCCCATAAATTTAATTTAATATATCTTAATACATAAACTATGTAGTTCAAATAGAGTTATTATAAATACATTTGAGATTATTTAGAAACAAAAGTGCATCGTATAGCTATTTTACAAATACTGTACATGGAAATATACTATTTTTATCTATAAAAAATATAATGAATCATATCTAATGTAAGAAAAAGAAAAATTATCAACATTACTTTATATGCCTTAAAATATGATCATGTTATATTAGTTTTTGAGCAAAACGAGTGGCAAAACTATTTTAATCATTTTAAAAGTATATTAAGTATGTATTGGATTTGTGATGTAGATACTTTGACACTTATGTTTATTTTATATTTTATGTGTTAATATATAAAATTTAATACACTGTATAAGATATATTACATTGTCTCGACCCTGAGATTTCTAATATATAAAGTGGACGAGATAGTGAGCTGGTCTACTACATCTCTGGAATAAACATGAGACCTTATAGTCTTTCCATAGTCCCTCATACCCTACATGGCATCAACTTAATAAAAAGGAGTATCGCTTGCCCACTCCTCCCTACCTATAGATCTTGACTTAGCCAGCCATGTTATTTCTCATCTAAGAAGTTAACATCGTCACAACATATCATATTTTATGGGCTCATCATCTCACTGAAAATTCTTTTGCCCCTCTTTCCTCTTCTATTTTTCATTTTTATGTAGGTTCTATTAACTCAAAGAGATATCTTTGCTAAGTTCCATACTTCATAAGAAAAACTTAAATTTCTTATAAAAAAATTAGGAAATTAAGAATTTATCAACTTAACAAAAGTATCAATATTGGGGATGACTACTCGATAGACATTTGGAAAAGAAAAATTGAATAACTAAGTATAATATCAAATCTTGGAAATGAGTATTGATTTTCGGATTTCTTTGAAACTACAAAAACATAGTCTCTGTATAATATTAAATCTTGGAAATGAATATTGCTTTCGGATTTCTTTGAAACTACAAAAAACTAGTCTCTGAAAATTTAGTACTAATAAACTTTAATGTGAAGATCAAATCAATCCCTATGATCTAATATCAATCAATGTTATTCACGTTAATTTTAACTATTTTGCATCACAAATTCAAGTTTATGCTCAACTAAATTGATGATTGTAAAAATCTACTTGTTTCCTTGGTAATGCAAAATTTTGATAGTTCCACTATCATAAAGTCACTAAGGGTTCTATATTAATTCCTAACAACATTCGTTAAACAATAGAAGATAACTAAAAAAATGAGAAAGTGGATAACTAGAAAAATAGGGATTTAAGACGCACATGTTTATTATAATGGTTAATGGAAGTAAGAATTCAAAATCCCCACTTGATTATGTTCAACTTTGACTACTCACTTTTGCGAACCCCTAAATTTAGGAAAACCTAATTTTTCGATGGAAAAGCCTCACAGAGATGAAAGAGAAATAATGTGTTTGATCCAAATAAGACTTTAAACTCTCTTTGCAGCGTTTTTGTTTTTGTTAAAATATTGAATTATTTTTCTTTGAAAGGGTTATGTCACCAAAAAACTAAAAACATAAAAATTGAAAGGTTCAAAAAATTGTGATTTCAAAAGATATCCAAACTTCTTAGAACAAAAAAACTCCACTAATCAAAAACTGTTGTGTTTTTGAAGATTAGCCCTTCAATTTACTATTCGTAGATCTCTTCCAATATTTTAACCAATCGAAATTCTGGTAACTGTTAGAAATATTCTTAGCTTTTAAATCGATCCATTTAATTCTATAACCTCATTTTAAATTAGTTTAGAGTTTTGCAATGATTAAAAATACGCTATTTCAACGTCTAATTTTGAAAACCAAAATTAATAAAGAAATCATTATGCTGGTTCGATAAGTGTAGAGCTATATACTCAATAACTTTCTACCTAATTTCGATCGACTGATACATAAATTATTTTGCATTATAACTAAACATAATCATATATAACATATGAATAAAGTAAAAAATATAAATAAAATATTGTTATTTGTCTAGTTCATTTGTGTATGGGGAATTTCTCACCTTGACAAATACACATCCAACTCATACATTTAAGATAGTCTTTTCCTTTTTCTGCACAATGATTTTTAAATTTATGACAACACCAAACAAAATCTGCGGGATTGAGTTTAAGATGCTTGTGTAGTGGAAGATTATTGTGTTTATGAAATTTACTCATAGGACTAAGTGATGTAACGTAAGAATGAGTTCTTTCATCTGAAACTACTTTGGTTAAAATATTTGATGCACCAAAAAATGTTTAAAGAGAACTAAGATTAATATTTCAAAATGCTACAAAATATTTTTTGTAACATGTTAATAAACAAGTAAGCTTACGTAATGAAACCAGAATAAAAATAGTTAAAACTGAAATAACTATCCTCATTTGATGAAAGATAAAAACTGTTTAATTGATCGTTTTAGATTTTTGAACTTTTAAAAATATGTTATCAAGTTAGTTAGAAACTGATTGATCCTAGTGTTAAAACTATATCTTCCATAAATTTTAATTTAATATATCTTAATACATAAACTATGTAGTTCAAATAGAGTTATTATAAATACATTTGAGGTTATTTAGAAACAAAAGTGAATTGTATAGCTATTTTACAAATATTGTGTGTAAAAATATACTATTTTTATCTATAAGAAAACATATTGAATCATATTTAGTGTAAGAAAAAGTAAAATCATCAACATTACTTTATATGCCTTAAAATATGGTCACGTTATGTTAACATTAGTCTCTGTAAAACTAGTCTCTGTATAATATTAAATCTTGGAAATATATATTGATATTCGGATTTCTTTGAAACTACAAAAAAACTAATCTCTGAAAATTAAGTATAATAAACTTTAATGTAAAGATCAAATCAATCCCTGTTATCCAATATCAATCAATGTTATACACGTTATTTCTAACAATTTTGCATTACAAATTCAAGTTTATGCTCACCTAAATTGATGATTGTAAAAATCTATTTGTTTCTTTGGTAATGCAGTACTTTAATAGTTCCACTATCGTAATGTCATATCTAAGGGTTATATATTAATTCCTAACAAGATTTGTTAAATAATAAAAGATAACTAGAGATATGATTATGTTCAAAATCCCCCATATGTTTATGTTCAATTTTGACTACTCACTTTTGCAAACTGGTAAATTTAGAAAAAACTGATTTTTTGATGGAAAAACCACACAGAGATGAAAGATGAATAATGTGTTTGATCTAAATAATATTTTAAGCTCTCTTTGAAATGTTTTTGTTTTTGTTAAGATGTTGAATTATTTTTCTTTGAAAGGGTTATGTCACCAAAAAACTAAAAACATAAAAGTTGAAAGGTGCAAAGAATTGTGATTTCAAAACATATCCAAACTTATTGGAATAAAAAAGTTCCACCAATTACAAACCGTTGTGTATTTGTAGGTTAACCCTTCAAATTTACTATTCGTAGATTTCTTCCAATTTTTTTAAAAAATCAAAATTCCAGTAACTATTACAAATATCTTAGCTTTTATATCGATCCATTTAATTTTATAAACTTATTTTAAATTAGTTTAGAGTTTAGCAATGATTAAAAATACGTTAATTCAATATCAAATTTTGAAAACCAAAATTAATTAAGAAATCATTAAGTTGGTTCGATAAGTGTGGACCTATATACTCAATAACTTTCTACCTAATTTTGGTCGATTGAAACATAAATTATTTTGCGTTATAATGAAACATAATCATATATAAACATATGAATAAAGTAAAAAAAATATAAATAAAATATTATTATTTTGTCTAGTTTATTTGTGTATGGAGAATTTTTCACCTTGACAAATACACATCCAACTCATACATTTAAGATAGTGTTTTCTCTTTTTCTGCACATCGATTTTTACATTCATGACAACCCTAAACAAAATCTGTGGGATTGAGTTCAAGATGCTCGTGAGGTGGAAGGTTATCTTATCTATGAAATTTACCCATAGGGTTCATTGGTGAAACGTAAGTATGAGTTCTCTCATATGAAATTACTTTGCTTAAAATATTTGATGCACCTATAAATGTTTAAAGAGAACTAGAAATAATATTTCAAAAATGATACAAAATATTTTTTGTAACATGTTAACAAAAAGTAAGCTTACATAATAAAATCAGAATAAAAATAGTTAAAACCGAAATAACTATCCTCATTTGAGTGATAAAAATTTATTTAATTGAGATAAAAGTGTAGATAAAACAAAGTATTTTATCTTTTTATTTTATGATGCAAAGTTGTTAAACTTATACTTGTCATATTTATATTTGTGTTAAAAAATAGCTAATATTTCGATAACTTATCTTGTTATAAATGAAAGATAAAAATTGTTCAATTAACCGTTTTAGATTTTTGAAAATTTAAAAATATGTTATTAAATTATTTAAAAACTGATTGTTCTAAGTGCTAAAACTATATCTCCCATAAATTTTAATTTAATATATTTTAATACATAAACTATGTAGTTCAAATAGAATTATTATAAATACATTTGAGGTTATTTATAAACAAAAGTTCATTGTATAGCTATTTTAAAAATATTTTGTGTGGAAATATACTATTTTTATCTATAAGAAAATATAATGAATCATATTTAGTGTAAAAAATTGTAAAATCATCAACATTACTTTATATGCCTTAAAATATGGTCATGTTATGTTAGTTTTTGAGCAAAACGATTGGCAAAACTATTTTAATAATTTTAAAAGTATATTCAGTATGTATTAGATTTGTGATGTAGATACTTTGACATTGATGTTTATTTCATATTTTATGTGTTAATATATGAAATTTAACACTATATAAAATATTTACATCGTCTCGATGACCTGAGATTTCTAATATATAAAATATACGAGCCAATGAGCTCGTCTACTACATCTCTGGAATAAACATGAGGCCTTATAGTCTTTTCATAGTCCCTCATACCTTACAGGCCATCAACTTAATCAAAAGTAGTATCGCTTGCCTGCTTCTCCCTATTTCTAGATCTTGATTCAACCAGCCATGTTATTGTCTCTCTTAAGTAGTCAACATCGTCACAACATATCATATTTCATGGGTTCATCATCTCACTGAAAAATCTTTTTGCCCTTCTTTCTTCTTCTACTTTTCATTTTCTATGTAGGTTCCATGAGCTCAAAGAGAAATCGTTGTCAAGTTCCATACTACCTAAAAAACTTAAATTTCTCATAAAAAATTAGGAAATTGAGAATTTATAACTTAACGAAAGTATTAATGTTGGGGATGGCTACTATAGATACATTTGGAAAAGAAAAATTCAATAACTAAGTATAATATCACATTTTTGAAATGAATATTGATTTTTGGATTTCTTTGAAATTACAAAAAACTAGTCTCTAAAAAATTAGTATTAATAAACTTTAATGTAAAGATCAAATCAATCCTTATTATCCAATATCAATCAATGTTATTCACGTTATTTCTAATAGTTTTGCATCAGAAATTCAAGTTTATGCTCACCTAAATTGATAATTGTAAAAATCTACTTGTTTCCTTGGTAATGCAAAAGTTTGATAGTTCCACTATCGTGAAGTCATACCTAAGGGTTCTATATTAATTCCTAACAAGATTCGTTAAACAAATGAAAATAACTAAACATATGCGAAAGTGGATAATTAGAAAAATAGGGATTTATGACGCAAATTTTTATTATAATGATTAAGGGAAGGAAGAATTCAAAATTCCCATATGCTTATGTTCAATTTTGACTACTCACTTTTGCGAACCTAAATTTAGGAAAAATTGATGTCTCGATGGAAAAGCCTCACAGAAATGAAAGATGAATAATGTGTTTGATCCAAATAAGACTTTAAACTCTCTTTGGAGTGTTTTTGTTTTTCTTAAAATGTTGAATTATTTTTTTTTGAAAGCGTTATGTCACCAAAAAACTAAAAACATAAAAATTGAATGGTTTGCAGAAATGTGATTTCAAAACAGATCCAATCTTTTTCGAACAAAAAAAAGCTACCAATCACAAATTGTTGTGTCTTGTTAGATTAACCCTTCAATTTTACTATTCGTAGATCTATTCCAATTTTTTAACCAATCGAAATTCCGGTAACTATTAGAAAATTCTTAGATTTTAAATCGATCCATTTAATTCTATAATCTTATTTTAAATTAGTTTAGAGTTTAGCAATGATTAATAATACGTTACTTCAATATCTAATTTTGAAAACATAAATTAATAAAGAAATCATTATGTTGGTTCGATAAGTGTAGAGTTGTATACTCAATAACTTTCTACCTAATTTCGATTCGACTGATACATAAACTATTTTGTATTATAATGAAACGTAATTGTATATAACATATGAATAAAGTAAAAAATAAAAATAAAATATTGTTATTTTGCCTGGTTTATTTTTATATGGGAATTTCTCACCTTGTCAAATACGCATCCAACTCATATATTTAAGATAATGTTTTCCTTTTTCTGCATAGTGATTTCTACATTAATAACAACTCCAAATAAAATCCACATGATTGAGTTTAAAATGCTCGTGTGGTGGAAGATTATCTTGTCTATGAAATTTATCCATAGGGCTCATTGGTGGAACGTAAGAATGAGTTCTCTCATATGAAACTACTTTGTTTAAAATATTTGATGCAGCTATAAATGTTTAAAGAGAACTAAAATTAATATTTCAAAAATATGACATAATATTTTTTGTAACATGTTAACAAACAAATAAGTTTACATAATGAAACCAGAAGAAAAATAGTTAAAACCAAAATAAACATCCTCATTTGAGTGATAGAAATTTATTTAATTGAGATAAAGGTGTAGATAAAACTAAGTATTTTGCCATTTTATTTTATAATGCGAATTTGTTAAACTTAAACTTATAATATTTATATTTGTGTTACAAAGTAGCTAATATTTTGATAACTTATCTTGTTATAAATGAAGGATAAAATTTTTTCAATTGATCGTTTTAGATTTTTAAACTTTTAAAAATATGTTATCAAGTTAATTAGAAAATGATTGTTTTAGGTGATAAAACTATATCTCCCATAAATTTTAATTTAATATATCTTAATACATTAACTATGTAGTTCAAATAAAGTTACTATAAATACATTTGAGGTTATTTAGAAACAAAAGTGCATCGTATAGCTATTTTTACAAATATTGTTTGTGGAAATATAATTTTTTTATCTATAATAAAATATAATGAATCATCTTTAGTGTAAAAAAATAAAATCATCAACATTACTTTATATGTCTTAAAATATGCTTTAAAATATGGTCATGTTGCAAATACAAAAATTGAATAATTAGTTTATATTATAAACTTAATCGTGTGTTATCCTATAAATTATTCTAATATGTGAAATTTATATAATTTTTGAAATATTATACAATTTAAATATTTGAAATAGTAAATGAGTGATACAATTTTCAAAATATTTGATCACAACTTAAATGTGTGAATATTTAATTTTTGAAATATTAAATTTGTACAATTTCTAATTTTTAATAGGAAATTGTTATAATAAATAAATTTTGATTATCATTAAATTTTGAAATACTAAATGAGTTGGTACAATTTCTAAATTTTAGAGTACTTATTTAAATTTTTAATATTGAAGTTTCGAAATATATACATATATTTAATAGATTTCTTCAATTTCTATTTTTAATAGGCGATACTTAAAAATAGTAAATATGGGATAAAATTTCCAAATTTTTAGATAATAACTTAAATATGGGAATATTTAATTTTCAAAATATATACAAACATTTAATACAGTGGTTCAATATTCATTTTTTAATAGACAATAATTAAAAATATTAAATGTTGGATACAATTTTAGTATTTTACAATTGAAAATTTTGAAATATTGAATGAGTGACATAATTTCTAAATTTTTCATTATTAACTTAAATGTGGTAATATTGAATTTTTGAAATATATACAAACATTTAATAGATTGATATACTTTCTCTATTTTAATCAGCCATAATTATACGAAATAATTTGGTTTGCTTTCAAATAATAAATGAGAGTTGCAACTTTCAAATTTTAGATTTATAACATAGTTTGTCTATTTGGAAACTCATCTATTATTAAACTAAATAATTAGGTTACATAATTATGATATTTTCCTGATAGAATAATTAGTTTTGACTTTGATTTAAATTAAATAGTAAAATTGTTAAGAGTGGATGTGATGATACACTTCAGAAAATTTTACTCATAATGCTTCTCTTTTAATATATAGTAGATTAGTATATTTTCATTGATTAAAAGATATAATCAACCAAAATAGATGATTTTTATTCACATATTTTGCATTGCATAAATTCCTTTCCTGATTACTACTTACCGATAGAAGATATTTTTTTTAGTTTTTTGCAGCAAAATAATATGGGAGAAGAAGTCCAAGTATCACATTATACCGTGGTCCGGATGCTCACTACCATGAGAGAGGAGATGAGGAACTTTCGACTTGTACAGCTAAAGCAGCCCTACACATGCGAACCCGAGAGACCAGGCCTAGAAGACTACCGAGCAGTAGGTGAAGATGGAGGTTTTCATTTTGAAGAAGGAGATTTCTATCAAGATCACATGGCATCCCAGTAGCCTCAACACCTTAGGAGGTGTGAACCAATCCTAGAATCTCCAATTAGAGATTATTCACCTCGAGAATGTAATGTGGAAGTTAATCTAATCCCCTTACTTTTGCAGAAAAATCAGAACTAGAGGCCTACATGGATTGGGAGAAGCGTCTAGAGTACATCTTTGAGTGCTACTACGACAATGAACACAATAAGGTGGCTCTAGTAGCTGTCTAACACATTGAAAATGCATTAGCTTTCTAGGATAGCTGTCTAACACATTGAGAATGCATTAGCTTTCTAGGATAGGATAGAGAAGGAAAAGATATGTCACCATGAACAGTTGAACCGATATGAAGTGTCTTCTTAGATCAAAGTATGTTCCATAATATTATCATAGGAACTTATAAAAATGTTTTAGGAAGCTGGTGCAGGGTTCCAGGAGAGTAGATGATTACTTCAATGAGTTTTAGAAGCTCATGAAATCCCTTGAGCTAAAGGATTCGGAAGAAACTCTTGTAGCACAATTTATACATGGTCTTCAAGAACACATTGCTCGAAAGGTAGAATAGGTACAACAGCTTGTATTGGTTTTTGCAATTGGCAGTGCAAGTAGAGCTACAAATCAAACGTAAGATAGTCATGACCAGTTCACCAAAGAGCAATCAACAATGGCCCGTGAGTGATGTAAGACGTTGTATGAAGCCTTACAAAGATAGAGGGCTGCCCATGACACAAGATGGTGGTCGCTCCCTCTTGTTACGGACAAGGGGAAGGGGGTGGTTATCTAACGAGTGATGGTCACTCTTTCTTGTGGGATAAAAGCAGGGGCAGTGAAAAATCATTGATACAACATAAAAATTTCAATCAAGGAGGCGGCGGCTCTCTCTTGATTGAACTCGTAAAGAATTTTTTTCTCCTTAAAGAACATTTGATCTTTATTAATATCAAAAAGGTTGACATGTTACAAGGCTGCAGGGGAACATTATATAATATTTATTGGCTTGAACTAATGGCCGAATTAAATGAAAGAAATGCCACAAGCAAATCACAAACAAAAGAAAATCACAACACATAAAAAAGAAAATTTCATAAACAATAAAAAAAGAAAGTCTAAAGTTGCAAGTGGAATGAGGCGCCTAATTTTGAATTGGCATCATTTTGGGCTGTTGTGAGGGCCATTTGTTCCTGAAAAAATGTAATAAATGAATCATACCTTAGCCGTACTTGCAAATGGCAGCATAGGAGCACCTAGAGTTGATTTTGTGTGTGTTGGGGAATAGAGTGCCTTAGGTTGTGGCTTCGGCTTTAAAGTCTTTTAAGTCTTCACTTGATATCTTAGGGTCTTGTTCTTGAAGCTCTTTCAGTTGTCTTTCTCCATCTCGAAGCTCTTGGTCCGTGGGCATTGTATAACCCTTTCTTGTCTTTGGTAGCCATCTCCGGTCCTTGTGTGCTCTAATCCAGTAAATAAAGTTATGCATGTTGAT
Source organism: Pugionium dolabratum (assembly GCA_018901945.1). Lineage (NCBI taxonomy): Eukaryota > Viridiplantae > Streptophyta > Magnoliopsida > Brassicales > Brassicaceae > Pugionium > Pugionium dolabratum. The sequence goes on along the minus strand of JAEVFF010001408.1, from coordinate 7,410 downwards.
TTGCAACTATAGGCATAAGATATGCCTGGAATTAGATTATCATGGCCGTTGCCAATGGTTATTTTCGCCGAATATTTGAGCAAGACCATCGACTGGTCGATGTATCGTGGCCGGTGAACCATCTCCGCTGGTGGTACCGGTTCCAACAGGGATCCAACGGGTCTGTGGCCATGTCATTACCTCATAACCAAGGGATTTGAGGTAGTTCTCCATCACAAGGTTGAACCTCCTCCTCAGTTGTTTGCTCTTAGATCGTGTGGCAGGTGGTCATGGCTCCGGCCCGTGGTCGGTACCGTGGTCCTCGTCATTCCCTTCCTCTTCAGAAAGTTTTGTCCTCAAAACTGGATCTCCTGTATCATAAGGAGATAATTCAGCCACATTAAATGTGTAGAAATGTTTACCTCTTCCAGAAGTTCTAGAAGATACGCATTGTCGTTGATCTTTTGTAAGATCTTGAATGCTCCATCTCCTTTTGGGGCTAGTGTGGAGGCTCTCTTCTTCCTTTCAGGCCTCATGTGCACCCAAACTCATTCTCTTGGTTCAAAAGTCAGCTGCTTCTTGCTCTTTCCAGCCCTACTTTTGTACTCTTCGGTTTTCTTCTCTATATTTTCCTTGGTCTTGGGGTGTATCTTCCATATCATTTCTTCTCGGTCAAAGCCATCTTGGTTTACCTATTCAACCTGTGTAATGGGCACGAGATCTACTGGAGACAACGGGTTAAAGCCATATACTACCTAGTAAGGAGATAGCTTAGTGGTTGAGTGAGTAGCACGATTATAGGCAAACTTTACAAAAGGTATACATTCCAATGAAGTGTTCATATTGTTATCAATTGTGGCCCTTATTAGAGTTGAGAGTGTTCTATTGACCATCAGTTTGAGGGTGGCTCGTTGTTGAAAGCAGTAGCTTGGTGTCAAGCCTTTTCCATAATATCCCCCAAAAATGGTTGAGTAACTTGGTTTCTCTGTCCGATACTATGGTCCTTGGTATTCCATGCAATCGAACCACTTCCTTGAAGAATTGGTCAGCTATCTTGGTGGCATCATGTGTCTTCTCACACGGTATGAAGTGTGCCATCTTTGAGAAACGATCTACCACCACAGAAATTGCATCTTTGTGTTGAATCTTGGGCAACCCTAGACAAAATCCATGGAAATATCTACCCAACGAGTGTTAGGTATACATAAAGGCAAATATAAACCATGAGGAAGCAACCTGAATTGTTTTTTGTGACATGTGATGCACCGAGCACAAAACCTCTCCACATATTTCTTGAGGTGAGGCCAATAAAAATGGTCCATCACTACGACCAGTTTCTTGTCAACACCAAAGTGTCTCATTAGGCCTCCTCCGTGTGCTTCACTAAACACTAACTCTCTCATTGATCTTTGGGGCAAGCACAACCTCTTGTCTGTGAACAAGTAACCGTCTTGAATTTAGAAGGACTCATATGCTCCTTTACCACACTCTTTATAGCAGTCACCAAGCTCTGGATCAGTAGGGTTGAGCTCTTTGATGTGTTCAAACCCTAAGACCTTGGCTTCTATTGTGGCAATCAATGCATACCTCTGTGATAAGGCATTGAGTACTACATTTTCTTTGTCGTTCTTGTACTTAATCACGCAAGCAAATGTCTCAATGAAATCCAGCCATTTTGTATGCCTCCTCTTGAGTGATGTTTGCCCTATAAGATGCTTTAGATTTTCATGATCCGTGTGGATGATGAACTCTTTTGATAGGAGGTAATGATACCATGTTTCTAGATCTCTCACCAAGGCATATAGCTTCTTGTCATAGGTGGGTTAATTGAGGGTGGCCCCACTCAACTTCTCACTCAAGATGGGTACTGGCCTCTTCCTTTGATGCAAGACAACACCAATACCCAATCCAAACGCATCACATTCCACTTCAATTACTTCTTCAAAATCAGGAAGTGTTAATACCGAGGACTGGGTCAGCCGGTACTTCAAGGCATTGAAGGCCTTCTCTTGGGCATCTCTCCTGCGAATGTCATGTTCTTCTTGATAACAGCAGTAAGGGGTGCTGCTAGGGTGCTGAAGTCTCGTACAAATCTCCTATAAAAACTAGCCAACCGGTGAAAGCTTCGGACTTGGCTTATAGACGTAGGTGTAATCCAATCCTTGGTGGCATTGATATTTTATTCATCAACTTGTAGTTCCTGTTCACTTACTACAAAACCTAATAACACAAACTTGTTAGTACAAAAGATGCACTTCTTTAGGTTGGCATAAAGGCTTTCTTTTCGAAGTGTGCTTATCACTTGGTCTAGATGAACAATATGTCCGGCCAAGGTCCTGCTGCAAATTAAGATATCATCAAAATAAACAACTATAAATTTGATTTTAAATGACCTTATAACCTGTTTCATGAGTCGCATGGAGGTGGTAGGAAAATTTGTTAGGCCGAAGGGCATGACTAGCTATTCATAAAGACCTTACTTGGTTTCAAAGGCAGTCTTCCACTCATCTCTTTCTCTCATCCTTACTTGATGGTACCCACTCCCAAGGTATATCTTGGAGAAGATAGTGGCTCCACTCAACTCATCCATCATGTAATCTAGCCGTGGGATGGGGTGCCGGTACTTGATTGTGAAGTTGTTGATGGCACGACTGTCCACACAAATCGTCCATGTGCCATCTTTCTTTGGCATTAATAGCACATGCAAAACACAAGGGTTTAGACTCTCATGGATATATCCTTTGTTCATGAGGTCTTGCACTTTTTTTTCCAACTCTATAGATTCTTGAGGATTCATGCGATAAGCCGGTTTGTTTGGAAGGACTGCTACGGACACAAGGTCGATCAGATGCTCTATGTTTGTAACAGGAGCCAAACCAGCTGGTATTTCTTCTGGAAACACATCTTTGTAGTTCTCCAAAACGGCATTGATCTCAACCGGTAGTTCCTCCCCTCTGAATCCTACACTTCGACATTCTTTGTAAAACATTAGCAGAATAGTGCTGATACAAGCCTCGATTCAAGGCTATACGCGCGTGGACTGTGTGGAGAAGATTAGGTGAGAAACTCAACCTTAGGCTTCTGGATGGGGGTTTTCTGTTTGGTAATGGATGGAAGGGTGAAGTGAACCACACAAGGGGTGATGAAACTCGTGATAAATCACAAACTTAAAGCTAGGAGGGCTGGTCTCGACTAGGTTCTAAGCGCACAAGTTCTTGAGAGAAAACTTGTATGAAGAAAATTCAATCTTTATTAATATCAGAAAAAGGTTGTCGAACTACAATGCTGGAAGGAGCTTTATTAATATGGTCGACAACTTGACCTTCTAGGGTCGACTCAAAGAAAAATAGAAAACTTACAAAAGTGAACAAATAGAAAAATTACAAAAGTGAATAACCGAAAAAAGACTTCTACCTAAATTGTCTTTGACTCAAAATGTAAACATTCTAAATCCTACCCTGCAAAACAGAAAAAGGCAAGTATATAATTTGAAAACTTACCATTCTTACCTATCGGCCAAGAGATGAATGGTGGATGACCTTGTGGCATGCACCCGCCTAGCTCCTACTCTTCGACTTGGAGTAGGGTTATGAATCTTTGGGCCCTGACCTCTCTTGCCACTAAAGCCCAAGTCTCTGAAGTCCCTTGCATTGTTGAGAAGCCTTTGTACTCTTCTTTGCACTCTTGGCCCAATGTTCTTTGTCGATCATCCTCTAGAAGCTTGTCGACCCACAATCTGAACTTGTGGAAGAGCACCCTTGATCTACTCCTTTTCATTGCTTCTGGTGGCACCACTGGTGTATAAACTTCATCTAGATGCATGTATTGAAGCTGGTAGCTTATCTGTTCTGAGTCTCTTTGTGTAGATGTTGAAATGGTGGTGCAATCGGCTGGATTGGCTGTACCGGCAAGACTGTGGGAGGTACTGGCCGAATTGTCATTGGAGCCGGCCAAGTTGATCTCGGAGCCGGCGGCATCACCAATTGGGCTGGTTGTGTCATCCATGTCGCCGCCAGTTGGGCCGGAGCTTTGGGCCTCTCCGCCGGAAATGTTGGTCGGTCCGGCCCGGCCCGGCTGGTCGAAGGCCCGGCGGTACCGTTTGGGCCGGCAGACGCGCCAAATGGCCCGACTGTCTCGGGCAAGCTCCCTGGTCGGCCAGTTTGGTCTCCTAGCGGGCCATACGATCTGATGTCCCCATCATCCTCTCCCTCTTCAGTAGGTTTTGACCTCAAAACTGGTTCATCTGCATGGAAAGGGGCTAAATCAGTTATGTTGAATGTGTTAGACACATTAAACTCATATGGAAGCTCGATACGGTAGGCGTTGTTGTTGATCCTCTCCAGCACTCTGAATGGTCCATCTGCTCTTGGGGCCAGCTTGGAACTCCTTAGGGTTGGGAACCTCTCCTGCCGTAGGTGTAGCCACACCCAATCGCCTGGTTGAAAAACCACCTCCTTTCTTCCCTTGTTGGCATGAGTCACGTACTGCCCGGTCCTCTTCTCCAAGTTTTCTGCTACCTTATGGTGTATCTTCTTTATGAACTCCGCCTTGGATGCTCCGTTGAGGTTGGTCATCTCTGCTGGTGGCAGTGGCGTTTGCTCCAAAGGTGTTAGGGGGTTGAAGCCTTAGACTACTTCAAAAGGGGTCTTTTTGGTTGCTGAGTGCACGGCTAGGTTGTATGCGAACTCTATGAATGTCTGGCACTCCACCCAAGTCTTGAGGTTCTTCCCTAGTGTAGTCCTGAGAAGAGTCGACAATGTATGGTTGACTACTTCAGTTTGGCCATCGGTTTGAGGATGGCAGGTGGTAGAGAAGAGCAGCTTCGTGCCTAGCTTCCTCCAGAGGGTCCTCCAGATGTGGCTGAGGAATTTGGTGTCCCTGTCTGACACAATGGTCCTTGGCACTCCGTGAAGCCGTATTATCTCCCTGAAGAACAGCTCGGCTGTTTGTGTGGCATCATTGACATTGGCACATGGGATGAAATGTGCCATCTTGGAGAATCTGTCCACCACTACAAAGATAGCATCTTTTTGGTTGATCTTGGGCAGACCTAGAACGAAGTCCATTGAGATGTCTACCCATGGATGTGTAGGTATGGGCAGAGGGAGGTACAACCCGTGAGGGTGCACTCGGGACTTCGCCTTTTTGCAGGTGATGCACCTTGCACAATATATGGGCTTCTACTGACCTCTTGATGTGTGGTCAGTAGAAGTGCTCCTTGACCACTGCTAGTGTCTTGTCGACACCAAAGTGGCCCATGAGTCCTCCTCCATGAGCTTCTCGGATGATAAGCTCTCGTAATGATCCTTATGGTATGAACAACCTTCTCTCTCGGAACAAGAACCCCTCATGGATGTAGAACTTGCCATGACTCCCTGTGCCACACTCCTTGTAGCTCTCAGCAAAGTCAGGATCATTCTTATATAGGTCCTTGATGTGCTCGAATCCTAAGACCTTTGCCTCCATGGTGGATATCAAGGCAAACTTCCTGGATAGTGCATCGGCTACCACATTATCCTTGCCCTTCTTGTACTTAATGACGTACGGGAAGGTCTTTATGAACTCCATCCAGCTGGCATGTCTCCTCTTGAGATTGGTTTGCCATCTGAGGTGTTTGAGAGTCTCGTGATCAGTGTGGATCACAAACTCCTTGGACAGCAAGTAGTGCTGCCAAGTCTCCAAGACTCGGACTAGGGCATATAGCTCCTTGTCGTAGGTGGGGTAGTTCAGTGAGGCACCACCTAACTTCTCACTGAAGTATGCCACTGGCCTTCCTCCTTGGGTTAGCACCGCTCCTATGCCTATTCCAGAGGCATCACACTCCACTTCAAACGTCTTGTTGAAGTCGGGCAGGACTAGCACTGGTGCATGTGTAAGGCTGTCCTTCAAGCCCTGGAATGCCTTCTCCTGAGCTTCTCCCCAGCTGAATCCCACGTTCTTCTTCACTACTGCCGTCAATGGTGAGGCAATACTGCTGAAGTTGGGCACAAATCTTCTATAGAAGCTGGCCAGTCCGTGGAAGCTCCTTACTTGGCTGATGTTGCCTGGTGTTGGCCATTCTTGTATGGCTCGAATCTTCTTTTCATCAACCTGTAGGCCCTGTGAACTTACAACAAAACCTAAAAAGACAAGTTTATCAGTACAAAAGATGCACTTTTTGAGATTGGCATAAAGCTCTTCTTGTCGAAGGGTTTTAAGTACCAACTCAAGATGTGTGAGGTGATCCCTTAAGCACTTACTCTAAACTAAAATGTCATCAAAGTAAACTACAACGAACTTACTGATGTACGCCCTAAGAACGTGGTTCTTAAGGCGCATGAAGGTGCTTGGGGCATTAGTCAAGCTGAATGGCATGACTGTCCACTCGTAGAGCCCTTGCTTTGTCTTGAAAGCGGTCTTCCACTCATCACCTTCCTTCATTCTGACTTGGATGTATCCACTCTTGAGATCTATCTTGGAGAAGACCGTGGCTCCACTCAGCTCATCTAGCATGTCATCCAGCCATGGTATCGGATGCCGGTACTTGACTGTGATATTGTTGATTGGTCGGCAGTCCACGCACATTCGCCAAGTCCTATCCTTCTTGGGTACTAGCAACACTAGTACGGCACATGGACTGAGGCTCTCTCGAACATAGCCTTTCTCCAGGAGCTCCTTGACTTGCTTCTCCAGCTCCTTAGACACCTCTGGGCTCATCCGGTAGGCTGGCCGGTTAGGCAGGGCTGCTCCGGGCACGAGGTCAATCTGGTGCTTTATGCCGCGTAGGGGAGGCAAGCCTGCTGGTATCTCCTCCAGAAATACATCCTGTAACTTGTTGAGGAGATCGAGCTGCTACTTCATGAGGTAGCTCTACATATTCTTTTTCTACACTCAAAATCTCCTTAAAGACCATTAGCAACATTAAATCCTTCGAGGATAAAGCGCTCCAAACATGACTTGGTTGAATAAGAAAATTTGATTTAATGAGTTTCTTTTCCTTACTAATTTGTTGTTGTATCTCATGTACCTGGGCAGATGTGAGAGGAGCTAGGCTGACCTTTCTCTTGTCGTGCACAAAGGTGTAGAGATTGGTTCGGCCATCATGCCTGGTCTCCTTGTCAAACTGCCATGGCCTTCCTAGAAGAATGTGGCCAGCTTGCATTGGCACCACATCGCACACTACATGGTCTTGGTATCTGCCCACACTGAATGGCACAGTTACTTGCTCATGGATCTTGAGCTCCACTTTGTCATCGAGCCATCTCAATCTATATGGTCGAGGGTGCCTTGTCTTCTCTAGACCTAGCTTATCAACCATGTATGCACTAGCAACGTTAGTGCAAGAACCACCATCTATGATGAGGTTACATACCTTGCCCTTGATGGTGCACCGGCTGTGGAAGATGTTCTCCTTTTGAATGGTCTCTGAGGGATCCACCATTGCACTGAGAA
>JAEVFF010001407.1:5320-58034 GCA_018901945.1 Pugionium dolabratum | reverse complement strand
GTGCAACGGCTGTGAAGATGTTCTCCCTTTGGATGGTCTCTGAAGGATCCACCATTGCACTGAGGATACGTCTAGTGACCAGCACTTCCCCCACATCAGGGTACTCAATGTCACCATATTCTCTTTCTGGCTCATAGTCCTCTTCATCTTGGGACTCATACTCTCCTGCCTCCGTAATCAGCATGACTCGGTTGTTTGGGCACTCCCTTGAGATGTGTTCACGTCCCCTGCACTTGAAACAAGTTATGTCACGTGATCTTTGAGGGTTAGAAGACTTACCAGGCTCTCTCTGGTCACGGGTGGGTTCAGGAGGCTTGCTCTTTGACCTTGACTCGATCTCTACGCTTTTGCCTTTGTCCACTGCCTTAGGCATGTTGCTTGGTGCCCAAGGTGTCTTAGGCTTGCTGCGGATGTCTTGGCTCTTACGTTTGATATGCTGTTCAGCTTGCACAGATAGGTGGAACAAGTCCTTGAAGTCGTTGTAGATTTGCCTTTCCACCTTGCAGCTGATCCTTTCTTGGAGTCCATCCAAGAATTGCGCCATCAATGCTTCTTCATCATCATTGAGCTCCAATCTGTTCCTTAACCTCTCGAACTCTTCATAGTACTCCTCTACTGATCTGGTACCCTGCTTAAGAGTACGAAAACGTCGTTGCAAATCCCTATGAAAGTAAGGTGGAACATACCTTTGTCGCATGAGGTCTTTCATGTCGACCCATGAGTCTACGGGTCTCATTCTCTTCCTCCTTCTGTCAGATACCTCACGATCCCACCAGATGAGGGCATTGTCCGTGAGTTGTGCTACTGCCATTGAGACTCTCCTAGGTCCTGGTTGGTTGTAGTGATCAAAGATATGATCCATTCGCTTCTCCCAATCTAGGTAAGCCTCGGGGTCTACTTTTCCTGCAAAAGTTGGAGGAGTTAGTTTAACATCAGGATGAATTACCCGGTTATAGGTGTGTTCATCTCCATCCTCATGACGTCTAGGAGGCATTCTTGGTCTCTGGTGAAGACCATATGGCTCAAAGCCATCATCTTCTGCCTCTGGTTGCCGTGGAGGTCCTCTCGGCCTATGGTGATAGTTATGAGGTTGCGTGTCCTCATCTCCATCTGGCTGGGGTTCCTCCTGTTCGTGCCGTGTCCTAAGGTACTCAGGACCCTCAGGACGATCTGGCTCAGCTCTCACGTGCCTTATGGCCTGGAATCTTACTGGTCTCTCCACGCGCTCCAACCTCTCGCCTATGGATGCGAGTTGTGTTTGGAGTGTGGTGAACATGGCCATCATGGCTTCAGCTGCGTCTCTATTCTCTTCTCCCATTGTGTGCTACAAAGAAAGAAGATAATTAGGGTGCTCCTAAATTATTAGGAGAGTTTCTTTTTATATGGGATTTGAAAAAAATGCAAAAAGGAAAATCCTAAGGAAAGGAAATTCGAAAAAAAGGAAACTTCCTAGACAACTTGTGCTAGCTGTCCAATTCGAATTCTTTTGTGTATTTTCCTATTTTCTTTTCTTTTCTTTTTGTTTTCTTTTTAATTTAACTTAAAACTAATGGAAATATGAATTAAACAAAAAGGAAAACGTGAATGCAATGCAAAAAGTGAATCTAAACCCTAGTGATACACGTAGGAGGCTAGATGCACTCGGTTTGGAGTTTGAGGTTATTTTTTTGATTTTTCTTGAATGCGACTTAAACTAATGCAAGAATACAAAACAAAACAAGCAAAAGGATAGAAACAACCTGGTTTAGGAGCTTTAAGCTCTGATACCAAAATGATACAAGCCTTGATTCAAGGATGTATGCGCGTGGGCTGTTTGTAGAAGATTAGGTGAGAAACTCAACCTTAGGCTTCTGGATGGGGGTTTTCTGGTTGGTAAAAGATGGAAGGGTGAAGTGAACCACACGAGGGGTGATGAACCTCGTGATAAATCACAAACTTAGAGCTAGGAGGGCTGGTCTCAACTAGGTTCTAAGCGCACAAGTCTCTCTTGAGAGAAAGCTCGTAGGGAAAAAGTTCTACTTTATTAATAATCAAAAAGGTTGTCGAACTACAATGCTGGAAGGAGCCTTATTAATATGCTCGACAGCTTGACCTTCTAGGGTCGACTCAAATAAGAAAAAGGAAAGTTTACAAAAGTGCACAAAAGGAAAAAATACAAAAGTGTATAACCGAAAAAGGACCTATTCCTAAAATGTTCTTGACTCAAAAATGTAAAGCAACTAGATCCTACCCTGCAAAACAGAAAGAGGCATATATTCGAATGTAAACTTACCTTAACTCACCTCACGGCCAAGAAATGGAAGGTGGCCGTCCTTGTGGCATGCACGCGCCTTGCTCCTAGTCTTCGACTTGGAGTAGGGTTAAATATCTTTGGGCCCTGACCTCTCTTGCCACTAAAGCCCAAGTCTCTGATGTTCCTTGTGTTGTTGAGAAGCCTTTGGACTCTAATTTGCTCTTCTGGCCCATTGTCCTTAGCTGCTCTTCCTCTAGAAGCTTGTCGACCCATAAGCTGAATTTGTGGAAGAGTGCTCTTGATCTGCTTCTTGTCATTGCTCCTGGAGGTACCACTGGTGTAGATACTTCCTCTAAGTGCATGTCCTGGAGCTGGTAGCTCATTTGGTCCGAGTCCTCTTGTGTAGAAGTGGAAGTGTGCGTGTACTCGGCTGGATGGCCTGTACCGGCTGGATTGTGCGCGGTACTGGCCGGAATGACTTCAGGACCGGCCAAGTTGATCCCGGAGTCGGCGGTGTCATCAGGGGGACCGGCGGTGTCATTCACGTCCCCACCAAGTGTGCCGGAAGCTTGGGCCTCTCCGCCGGCGATGTTGACCGGTCTGGTCCTATAGGTCGAGGGTCCGGCGGTACTGTCTGGTCCGGCAGGCGCGCCAGATGGTCCTGCTGTCTCGGGCAAGCTTCCTGGTCGGCCAGTCTGGTCTCCTGGCTGGATGTACGACCTGATGTCCTCATCATTTGGTGTGGATCCATTTTCGCAAAGAAAGATTTCTTAGTGAAAAAAAATCCAAGCTAATTCCTAGGATTGATGGCCCATTCAAAGTCATCGAGAAGATCAATGACAATGCCTACCAGCTGGATCTTCAAGGTAAGTACTAAGTGAGTTCAAGCTTCAATATTATTGATTTGGTTTCATATTTTGTAGATGAAATAGATTTTGGGTCAAATCCTTCTCAACTGGGGGAGAATGATGTGAGCATGGCCAGCAAGGAACCACAACCTAAGAAGCAGCTTGAACCTGAGGAGGAATAAGCCACTAAAGATGCTACGGAGCAACTAGAACCCGTGGATATTGGAGATGAAAGCATACAAATCTTAAGTGGCCCCATTACCCGATCCAAGCAAGCCAAACTTAAGACAACACTACAGCACCTTCTCAACACCATTCAGGCCAGTTTAGTGTGTGCTAATCCAACAACATTGGTTGTGATTTAAGGCACCTAAACCTCACCAAGAGAGGTGCCTTGGATTGTACTCTTTTCACTATACTTAGTTTTGTCCTAATGGATTTTCTAAGATAGGTTTTTAATGAGGCAAGCCCAAGGTATTTTACCACAGCCTCTTGGAGAATGAAACCCCATTCTATCTCATCATCCATGAAAAAAGAGAGGAAGAATCAAGTCAAAACATTATTTACTTCTTAGGCTTTGTCTTGGTTGTCTTTGTAATTCTCTAAGTATTTCTTTTAATGTTTTGGTAGAATTTAGGAGTCATTTTCAATTTCCTAGACTACTATAAGTACTCTCTTGTATCCTTCTTTCTGAATCATCAAAAATTTTAGTGGCAAATATCCTTCTTAAACTCGTTTGATCATCCTCTTGAATAAGGAATTTTAGAACACTTTCTTATTCCTCTCAAGAGCCGAAAGTCTAAGGGGTCTTCATCACCCTTGGAAGTTTCAGTTCGATTACCCCTTGTCCAATGTGCCTGACCTTTGTCATTCACACAAAGCAAGCAGATATTCCAAGGATTTTCCACCATCCTTGAGAAATATCATCCATTTCCCCCTTGTTCTTGGATACATCCACTTAAGAGCTCACACATCCGTAAGTTACACCATCGTTTCACCCATTCTGCAACTTCAATCCCTTCATCCACTCTTCGACAACCATTTGGAGTTGATCAGGCGCTTGATCTTCATCAGTATCACATCAAAACTGATCATTGGTGCCCCTTCAGTGAAATCTTATAAATGAAGCATAATGCATGGCATAACGTAGTTTGGGATAGATTGCTTTACTTTGAGTTTTTGTCTAGCTCTTTTAATCTCAAATGTTTTCTGAATATGGAAAATTAAGCTAGCTTAACGTGGGTGTTGGATTCATTTCATTTGGAGCTCTAAATCGAAAGTTAAAGACAATTTAGTGTGGACATATTAAATTGATCGGGTAGTTAAAATGATCATTCTAAATTGATCATTGGTGCTTATTGAGCAAAGGCGTATAAATGAAGTATAATGCATGGCATCACGCAGTTTAGGATAGATTCGTTTACTTGGAGGCTTTATCATAGCTATTTCAGTCCTAAATTTTGTCACAATATAGAATATTGAGCTAGCTTAATATGGTCGTTGGATTTGTGTCATTCTGAACTCCAAATCAAAAGTTACAAATGATTTAGTGCGCACATGTCCAGTTGATCGGCCAGTTAAAATGATTATTCTAAACTGATCATTGGTGCTGCTTGAGTAAAGGCTTATAAATGAAACATAATTTGTTGCATCATAAAATTTCAGATACATGAAAGGTTTTTGTTAGCTCTTTCAGTCTCAAATTTTATCACAACGTAGAAAATTGAGCTGACTTAACATGGGCGTTTGATTCGTGTCATTCTGAATTCTAAATAAAAACTTACGGATGATTTAGTGCATACATATCAAATTGGTCGGCCAGTTAAATTGATATTTCTAAGATGATCAATTGTGCTTATTCAGCAAAGGTTTACAAATGAAGCATAATGCATAGCATCACACAGTTTGGGATAGACTCGATTACTTAGAGGTTTTGTCGTAGTTATTTCGGTACTTAAGTTTTGTCACAATATTGAAAATTGAAGTAGCTTTACGTTGTCTTTGGATTCGTGTCATTCGGAACTATAAATCAAAAGTTATAAACGATTTAGTGTGTACATATCAGGTTGATCGCCCAGTTAAAATGAACATTCTAAACATATCATTGGTTTTCATTGAGTAAAGACTTATAAATGAAGCATATTGCATGGCATCACGCAGTTTGGGTTACATTGGATTATTTGAAGGCTTTTTCGTAGCTCTTTTAGCCTCAATTGTTGTCACAATATGGAAAATTGAGCTAGGTTAACGTGGGCTTTTGATTCATGTCATTTTGAGTTCTAACTCAAAATGAAAGACAATTTAGTGCAGGCATGTCAAGTTGATCAGCTAGTTAAAATGATCATTCTAAACTGATCAACGGTGCTCATTCAGTTAAAGCGTATCAATGAAACATAATGCATGGAATCATGCAATTTGATACAGATTGGATTATTTGGTGGTTTTGTCGTAGCTATTTCGGTCTTATATTTTGTCACAATACAAAATATGTAGCTAGCTTAACGTGGGCGTTGGAATCGTTTCATTTTGAACTCAAAATCAAAAGTTGCAGACGATTTAGGGCAGACATGTCAACTTGATCGGCTAGTTAAAATGACACATCAAATTGATCATTGGTGCCCCTTTAGTGAAGTCTTATAAATGGAGCATATTGCATGGCATCATGCAGTTTGGGATAGATTGCATTACTTTGAGGCTTTGTCTAGCTCTTTTAGTGTCAAATGTTTTCACAATATGGAAAATTTAGGTAGCTTAACGTGGGTGTTAGATTCATATAATTTTGAGCTCTAAATCGAAACTTAAAGACGATTTAGTGTGGACATATCAAATTTATCTGGTAGTTCAAATGATCATTCCAAACTGATCATTGGTGCTTGTTGAGCAAAGGCATATAAATGAAGCATAATGCATGGTATCACACAGTTTAGGATAGATTCGATTACTCCCGGGCTTTATCATAGCTATTTTGGTCATATATTTTATAACAATATAGAAAATTGAGCTAGTTTAACGTGGGCGTTGGATTCGTGTCATTCTGAACTCTAAATCAAAAGTTGCAGACGATTTATTGCGGACATGTTTAGTTGATCGGCCAGTTAAAAATGATCATTCTAAACTGATCATGGGTGCTCATTGAGTAAAGACTCATAAATGAAGTATAATGCGTGGCATCATGCAGTTTGAGATACATTGGATTACTTGAATGGTTTGTGGCAGCTCTTTCAGTCTCAAATATTGTCACAGTATAGAAAATTGAGGTAGCTTAGTGTGGGTGTTAGATTCGTGTGACTCTGAACTCTAAATCAAAAGTTACAGATGATTTAGTGTATACATGTCAAGTTGATCGGCCAGTTAAATTGATCTTTCTAAGATGATCATTGGTGCTCATTGAGTAAAGGTTTAAAAATAAAGCATAATGCATAGCATCACGCAATTTTGGATCGATTCGATTACTTGGAGGCGTTGTCGTAGCTATTTCGGTCTTATGTTTTGTCACAATATAAAAAAACCAAAGTTGCTTAACGTTGGCTTTGGATTTGTGTCATTGAGAACTATAAATCAAAAGTTACGTATGATTTAGTGTGTACATGTCAAGTTGATCGGCCATTTAAAAAATTATCATTCTAAACTGATGTTCTCATTGAGTAAACACTTATAAATGAAGCGTAATGAATGGCGTCATGCAGTTTAGGGGTACATTGGCTTATTTGGACGCTTTGTCGTAGCTCTTTCAGCCTCAATTGTTTGTCAAAATATGGAAAATTGAGCTAGCTTAACGCGGGTTGTTGATTCATGTCATTTTGAGCTCTAGATAAAAAGTGAAAGACGATTTGGTGCGGATATGTCAAGTTGATCAGCTAGTTAAAATGATCATTCTAAACTGATCATTGATGCTCATTGAGTTAAAGTGTATCAATGAAGCATAATGCATGGCATCATACAATTTGAGATAGATTGTTTTACTTGGAGTCGTAGCTATTTTGGTCTTAAATTTTGTCACAATACCAAATATTAAGCTAGCTTAATGTGGGCGTTGGATTCGTTTCATTCTGAACTCAAAATCAAAAGTTATGGACGATTTAGTGGGGGCATGTCAACTTGATAGGCTAGTTAAAGTGATCATTCTAAATTGATCATTGGTCCCCTTTCAGTAAATTCTTATCATTCTAAAATGATGTTCTCATTGAGTAAACACTTATAAATGAAGCGTAATGAATGGCGTCATGCAGTTTAGGGGTACATTGGCTTATTTGGACGCTTTGTCGTAGCTCTTTCAGCCTCAATTGTTTGTCAAAATATGGAAAATTGAGCTAGCTTAACGCGGGTTGTTGATTCATGTCATTTTGAGCTCTAGATACAAAGTGAAAGACGATTTAGTGCGGATATGTCAAGTTGATCAGCTAGTTAAAATGATCATTCTAAACTGATCATTGATGCTCATTGAGTTAAAGTGTATCAATGAAGCATAATGCATGGCATCATACAATTTGAGATAGATTGTTTTACTTGGAGTCGTAGCTATTTTGGTCTTAAATTTTGTCACAATACCAAATATTAAGCTAGCTTAATGTGGGCGTTGGATTCGTTTCATTCTGAACTCAAAATCAAAAGTTATGGACGATTTAGTGGGGGCATGTCAACTTGATAGGCTAGTTAAAGTGATCATTCTAAATTGATCATTGGTGCCCTTTCAGTAAATTCTTATCATTCTAAACTAATGTTCTCATTGAGTAAACACTTATAAATGAAGCGTAATGAATGGCGTCATGCAGTTTAGGGGTACATTGGCTTATTTGGACGCTTTGTCGTAGCTCTTTCACCCTCAATTGTTTGTCAAAATATGGAAAATTGAGCTAGCTTAACGCGGGTTGTTGATTCATGTCATTTTGAGCTCTAGATAAAAAGTGAAAGACGATTTAGTGCGGATATGTCAAGTTGATCAGCTAGTTAAAATGATCATTCTAAACTGATCATTGATGCTCATTGAGTTAAAGTGTATCAATGAAGCATAATGCATGGCATCATACAATTTGAGATAGATTGTTTTACTTGGAGTCGTAGCTATTTTGGTCTTAAATTTTGTCACAATACCAAATATTAAGCTAGCTTAATGTGGGCGTTGGATTCGTTTCATTCTGAACTCAAAATCAAAAGTTATGGACGATTTAGTGGGGGCATGTCAACTTGATAGGCTAGTTAAAGTGATCATTCTAAATTGATCATTGGTGCCCTTTCAGTAAATTCTTATAAATGAAGCATAATGTATGCACTACAAGAAAACATCCATTTTGTGACCACATGCGTGGTCGTAAAATAGTCGTAAAAATGGAATTTGCTACTACTTTGCGACCACGCAAAGTAGTCGCAAAGTCTCAGTCGAAAATCTTTTTAGTCGCAAATTAGTTGTAATTTTGTGACTGATTTGCAACCACGGTAATAGTGGTACAATTTGCGACTGATTTGCGACCAATCATTGGTGACTACATTTACGACTACTTTGCGACTGGTTTTCAGTAACAAATTTTGCCACTAATTTGCGACAATGTATGTGGTTGCAAAACCCGTAGTCACAAATCAGTCACAAAAGTTTGTGACTGATTTGCGGCTACAGTGGTTCATGTGGTCGCAAATCAGTCACAAACGTTAGTGACTGATTTGCGAGTACATATTATAATCAGTCGCAAATCCGTAACAAAAGTTTGTGACTGATTTGCGACTACATATTACACTCAGTCGCAAATCAAACACAAATAATTGAGACTGAGTATAAAATATTCGAAAAAAATTATGTAATTGCAAATCGGTTCAAAAAACTTGAGATTGATTTGGGATTTACGACTACGATGTAATTAGATTTAAAAAAATAATAATTAATTAAAATATTTTGAAATTAAAATTAATAATTATTACATTTAATAATAATTTTTAATTTTAATTTCAAAATATTTTAATTAATTATTATTTTTATAAAACAGTAATTATTATTTATATTATTCATTAATTATTAATAAATATAAAATATTTTGTTTAAATTAATTATTTTATAATTTTAAATATTATTATATGTAAAAAATAATTAAATTATTAATTAGTTATTCTATAAAATAAAAAGAAATTAAAAATTAAAAATATAAATTTTATTAATTAAAATTCAAATTACAAAAAAAACAATAAAACTAATTCTCCAGCGGCGGGAACTGAAAATCCGAAGGCGAGAATGGGGTTGGAGCCATCGACGGTTCACCTGTACAATTGTTATCCTACATAAATGAGGCGAATGCGAGATCCGTCCGTTGAAAATACCCGACGAGCATCTCCAAGTTGGAGATCTTTTTTTTGGTTTTTTTATACTCTTCTTTCATCTTCCGATTTGCTTCCAGAATCTGCGCGTTTTGTTCTTCAATTAGCGTTTTTTGTTCTTTATTATGCACGATGATTGCGTTTTGTTTTTCGATTTTGTGCTGCGCGAATACAAGTTGCTCTTGAAGCGCAACGTACTCGGCGGTAGTGGAGTGCAACCCACTACGCTTACCCGAACCATGCACTCGGTTCAGGCTACCAAGTCCGTAAAGACGGCCTCGGTTATCCACAACGGAAGACTACAAAACAATTAAAATAAAAATAAAATATTAAATCAAATAATTAGAATAAATATAAATAATTTAATGTAAATAAAAAAAATAAATAAAAAATTGTTACCTCAATGAAGATCTCATTCTTCTTTTCTGTAGTCAGCTCAATTGGACGGGAAGTACCGTGAGACGTTTCTGTTGGATCGACTTTTACGATCGCCATCTTCTCTTGGATGTTACGTTTGATGCTTCACAGATTTGTTTTGCCTTCAAATCTACATACGAACCATCCGATCTAATGTGAGTATTTATAAAAACCTCACCTATTGATACAGGTCGTTCCAAATTTTTTCTAAACATATATTGAAATAAATTTTAATTAAATAGTAATAAATTTTTTAATCAAATTGAAATATTTGAAATTACTTACCAATTCCTGTTGGATCTAGATGTAAGATTTTTGACCCAAAAAATGCTTGTTCGGGCGAAGAACGTTTTGAGCGGAGTTGCGGTTATTAGAGGATTTGCTACTCTTCTTGTTAGATGTTTCTGTTCCCCAATACTTTATCAGAACTTATTAGACCAAATTAATGTTGGTCGCAAATCAGTGGCAAATTTGCGACTGATTTGTGACAACAATTAATTTATTCGAAAAAAAATTGTGGTCGCAAATTAGTGACAAAATTTACAATTGATTTTGCCACTGATTTGCGACCAACATTAATTTATTCGAAAAAAAATTGTGGTCGCAAATTAGTGACAAAATTTACAATTGATTTGCGACCACGAGTAATAATTGTTACTGATATGCGACCACTCTTAGTTTATTCGGAAAAAAAAACTGTGGTCACAAATCAGTGGCAAATTTGCCACTGATTTGCGACTATGAGTAATAATTGTGACTGATTTGCCACCCCATTATCAATGTAGTGGCAAAGTGGTGGTAAATTAGTCACAAATAAAATCATAAACCCTAAAGTTTTTGATTTTGGTCAATAAATTAAATTATATAAGATTGATAACTTGATTATAAGTTGTACAAACTTCAACTACTAAGAAAACAATAACATTTACCAAATTTACAAATCATTTACCTAAAAAACTTAACATATTTCCTTAACTTATACCTTTTATATATATTTCCAATGTTATCTAAAATTTAAATGAATATAAAAATTTGATTTTGTATATATGTGGCCACTTATAATGGTTAGTACTTACTTAAAAATGTAAATAGAAGTTTTAGTTGTGGAAAATACATAGGGAAAATATGAATTTACCCTATGTGGTCGCAAATCAGTTTCTATTTTAGAATTGATTTGTGGTTGCAGTTCAAATTTTGATCCCATGTTCGCAAATCAGTCGCAAATTTGTCACTAATTTGCGACCACAACTAATAATTGTGACTGATTTACCATCACATTCTCAATGCAGTGGCAAAGTGGTGGCAAAGCAGTCACAAATAATATCTTAAATCCTAAATTTTTTGATTTTGGTGAATAAATTGAATTATATAAGATTGATAACTTGATTATAAGTTGTTCAAACTTGAATTACTAAGAAAACAAAAACATTTACCAAATTTACCAAATTTACAAATCATTTACCTAAAACACTTAACACATTTCCTTAACCTTATACCTCTTATATACATTTTAAATGTTATCTAAAATTTAAATGAATACAAATATGATTTTGTATATATGTGGAAACTTATAATGGTTATTACTTACCTAAAAATACAAATAGAAATTGTAAATGTGGAAAATACTTAGGGAAAATATGAATTTACCCTATGTGGTAGCAAATTAGTCGCTATTTTGCGACTGATTTGTGACTGCAGTTTAAATTTTGATTCCGTGGTCGCAAATCAGTCGCTTTTTTGCGACTGATTTGCGACCACAAGTAATAATTGTGATTGATTTGCCACCACATTCCCAATGTAGTGGCAAAGTGGTGGCGAAAAAGTCACAATTAGTGTCATAAAATCTTAATTAAATGGTTTTTGTGAATAAATTGAATTATATAAGTATCAAATGTCAAAATACATAAAACGTTAAATATATTTATTACATTTCTTCGTACTCGTCATCATCTGAAGATGAAATACTACATTGAAATTCATCTTCTAGTTCGGCATCTCCGACATCGAAATCAATTTCTTCGGTATGATTAACTCTATCGACCAAATGATCTAATTTTATCTCTTGAACAACCATTACCTCTTCATCATTTTCTTGTTGCAACAGGCCAATCTCGTCTTTGTTTTTTAATTTCCCCAAAATGTTAGATCTAAGATTAACTTTCATAACATTGAGCCATGTTTGTTTTGATGATGATTTGGTGTATGGATAGGGAATATAACAAACTTGATCTACTTGAGAGGCTGGTATATCATAATTAATTAAATATAAATTAGTTATATATTTTTAACGAAATTAATTATAGTTAATTATTTACGTACGTACCTAGAATAAATGGTTCGTATTTGTAGTATTTCTCCGATAATAATACATCAACGATGCCATTTTCTGACTTTCGAGTACCTTTCGAAAGCGTAGGATCGTACCACTCACATTTAAAAAGAGTGATTTTCAAATTTAGGAGGCCGACATACTCAAGTTGAATGATATATGTTAAAATCCCGTAGAAATCAGTTTCATCATATGCATTTGAGTAATTGTCTCCCTTGACACAAATGCCGTAGTTACATGTCTTTCTCCTATGTACATGTTTTTCATGTAGAACATATAACCTCTTGTAAAATAGATCGGCCAAGTTGACGTTTTATTCATCGGCACTTGAACTAATTATTAAGCCCATATCGAAAAGACGCGTGGATCTGTGGAAGAGCATGCATTAACCTCTGATTATATATATATATATATATATATATAAAGTTAGTATTTCAAAATTATTAAATTTAATATAATGTACATGTCAATTAATTAAACATACACAATCTCGAACCCATATGTAGAATTCTTCCTCTCTTTTCGATGAAATATCATCTTTCGAAGGATATGGATACGTACATCGAATGTGATCTTCAAACATGCTACAAAAGTAAATATGAAAAAGTAATATATATTGCTTGAGACAATGAAATTGAAATGTAATAAATGCAATTGTTTTCATAGTATTTACCTCTCTAGTGGCCAAAAATATTCACAATTCCGCAAAACAGATGCTTGTGCATATTTGCATTCTTTTTTGGAGATCCATATTTCTTTACATTTACCACTTGGACGACCCATGTGCGTAAATATATCCGGCACTCCGGGATCCAGATACAGGGACGTCACCTTCATGGAATCTTGTATACCTATATATGTATATATTATTACTCGATATATTCAACAAAAAAATTTACCATTCATAATAAAATAATTAATTAATAAACATAAGAATTTATGGTACCTGTTTTTCGTGCGTATGTGGGCAGCATAGTAAGGCTCCAAGAAGTAAGATATCTCATCATTCACATATGATTCATCAATCGACCCTGTAACATGTTTGTTCTTCGCCTTGCTTTTCAGTTTAAAAAAAAAACATTTCAAATGGATACATCCACCTATATTGCACAGGTCCACCTGGTTCAGCTTCGTATGG
Organism: Pugionium dolabratum; assembly: GCA_018901945.1. NCBI lineage: Eukaryota > Viridiplantae > Streptophyta > Magnoliopsida > Brassicales > Brassicaceae > Pugionium > Pugionium dolabratum. The sequence goes on along the minus strand of JAEVFF010001407.1, from coordinate 44,769 downwards.
TAGATGTACACGAAGGTGCTCCATGACGTCAAAAAATGAAGGTAGAAAGATCTTTTCCAAATTGCAGAAAATTATGACTATGTTTTCCTTCAGAATTCGGACACGGCTTTTCTGTAATGATCTGGAGCATAGATCACGGAAAAATCCTCCAATCCCTATATATATTACCATCTAGAATTAATTAGTACATGCAATTGTTATTAATTTATGTACTTATAATATAAAATATATTTCTTAGTATATATATACCTAATAATGATAGATGAACGTTTTGTAGTAAAAGTTCTGCAAATATAAAAGGGAGAATCCTTTCCATAAAAACATGGCAGTCATGGCTTTTCATGCCCGAAAACTTCAGTCCATCCATATCCACACAATTCGCTAAATCTGCTGCGTAGCCGTCTAGAAATTTGACATATATTTTTGATACATTCCAATAAGCGTTTTTTCGCTTTTTGTGTCAATCGAAATATAGGGAATGGAGCATTACCCTGACCATCCACGTGCAACTCTTTTCGAGAGCAAAACTTTGCAATATCCAACCTTGACTTAACTGTATCTTTTGATTTCTCTTTCACATTCATAACAGTATTAATGATGTTATCGAAGAAATTCTTCTCTATATGCATCACATCAAGATTATGTCGAAGGTTAAGATCCGTCCAGTACGGCAACTCCCAAAATATACTTTCTTTGTGCCAATTATGCCAGCTGCCGTAACCTTCTTCTTTACTTTCATGACCGTTTCCGCCGTACTCAGATGTTCTTAAAGGATTGACAGTTTTTATTCGCTCGTATAAAACTTGTTCTCTTGTCAATGATTGTGGAGGATAGTCATTCAAAGCGTGCTTCCCTTTTAAAAAATTTGTTTTATTTTTCCGTAACGGGTGACCATTAGGAAGAAACCTTCGATGACAATCAAACCAACACATCTTTCTCCCATTTGGTAATTGAAATGCCTTCGTATCATCCATACAAATTGGACATGCCAGCCTTCCATGCGTTGTCCATCCTGACAACATTCCATAAGCGGGAAAATCGCTTATCGTCTATAGTAACACGGCTTTTAGATTGAAATTTTGGTTCAATGATACATTGTATGCATCAACTCCCGTAGACCATAATTCTTTCAATTCATCAATCAAAGGTCGGAGGAATATATCCAGACTAGCACGCGGATGATTTGGCCCCGAATTCAGAATTGTTAGAAACAAATACTTTTTCTTCATACACATCTCCGGTGGCAAGTTATATGGAGTGATAATCACCAGCCATAATGAATGATTACGAAACATCCCAAATGGATTGAACCCATCAGTACATAAGCCAAGATAAACGTTTCGAGATTCAGCAGCAAATCTAGGATGTAGATATTGAAAAATTTTCCACTCTGTAGCATCATATGGATGACTCATTTCTCCGTCTTCTACTTCATGCTCTGCGTGCCACCTCATTGCCTCTGCGGTTTTCTCGCTTTGATACATTCTTTTAAGTCTATCACCTATAGGTAAATACCACATACGACTGAAAGGTATTCTCGTCCTGCCCTCGCTTGGCTTATACTGGGGGGAATCGCAAAATTTGCATTTTTCCCATTTCTCATCTTCTTTCCAGAAGATCATATAATTTTGAACACACGTCAATTGTATAAAATAGAAGACCTAAATTTTGCATCAATTTTTTCAGTTTCATAATATGAACCCGTTGCCTGATTCTCCTGGGGCAAATATTCTATAAACAGCTCCACCCAAGAATCCATATATTTTTCTGGTAAATTAAAATCAGACTTGATGTTCATGAACCGAGCAGCTAAAGATAACTGTGAGTGCCCTTCATGACAACCATCATACAATGGGTTTTCGCACCTTCTAACATGTTGTAAAAAATTTGTGCTTCTTCATTAGGCCGTTCTTCTTCATTATAATTATATTCTTCTTCGTTCTGATTATAGTACTGATGATCATCAGTCGTTGTCTCACGAAATGCATCCGTCACCATTTCAACATATCTATTACTGGATATACCAACTGTTTCATCACTACTACAACCACGCGTACCTCCCTGATTTCTTTGGACATCACCCCGACTAGTACTCGTCTCTAACTAAACATTCAGCTCTTCTCCATGTTTATACCAAATATAATAATTTGGCATAAATCCTCGACTATATAGATGACTCCATATTTTCTGTCCCAGAATAAATTTCTCATTTTTGCAATTAATACAAGGACAAAAAAACTTACCTCCGCTACGTTGAGCTTTTGGTTGGCTACTTGCAAAATTCATGAACTTCTCCATGTCTTGTGCAAATTCCGCCGATATATTTCTTGTTTCATTATCAATCCTTCTGTACATCCAATCTCTCAAATTATTATAATTTCCCCACATCTTTTAAGATTTTTTTCCCTTCGATTCTACAAATGAATGAATGGGATGGTGAATATATATACAACATTTTGCCACTACTTTGCCACTACTTTGCCACTGCTTTACTTTGTCACTGTTTTGCCACTACTTTGTGACCACAACAGTGTAGTAGCTTAAAAGTCGGTATACCTAACACGCACATGTTTTTTATGTTGTCACTTTGCCACCACTTTATGACTGAAGAGCCACTCCAAATGTAGTCGCAAATTCGTCGCATATTTAGCGACCAATATGCGACTAACATGTGGTTCTTCCACAAGTAGTCACTAATCAGTCGCTACTTTGCGACTGTTTAGCGACTGCCAACACCAGTCACAAATCAGTCGTAGTTTAGTCTCTTAATGGTTGTGTATTGCGACCAATATGTCACTACACGTTTTAGTCACACTTTTGTGACCACTTTGCGACTACATCTCTGTAGTCTCAAATAGGTCGCAAAACCGTGGCAACTGTGGTCACAAATTTTGCGAATATGTATGTGGTCGCAAATTTTGCGACTACGTATTTGGTCGCAAAATGCAGTGGCATTTTGGCAGTTTTCTTGTAGTGATGGCATCACGCAGTTTGGGATACATTGGATTACTTGGATGCTTTTTCGTAGCTCTTTCAGTGTCAAATGTTGTCACAATATAGAAAATTGAGCTGGATTAACGTGGGCGTTGGATTCTTATCATTTTGAGCTCTAAATCAAATGTTAAAGACGATTTAGTGCATACATGTTAAGTTGATTAGCTAGTTACAATGATCATTCTAAACTGTTCATTGGTGCTCATTGAGCAAAGGCGTATAAATGAAGCATAATGCTTGACATCACGTAATTTGGGATAGCTTGCATTACTTGGAGGTTTTGTCATAGCTATTTATGTCTTAAATTTTGCCACAAACTAGAATATTGCACTAGCTTATCTTGGGCATTTGATCGTGTCATTTTGACCTGTAAATCAAATGTTACGGACGATTTAGTGCGGATATTTCAAGTTGATTGGCAAGTTAAAGTGATCATTCTAAACTAATCATTCTAAACTGCTCATTCTAAACTTATCATTCATGCTCCTTTAGTAAAGGCTTATAAATGAAGTATAATGCATGGCATCACATAGTTTATGATATAGTGGATGACTCGAAAGCTTTGTATTAGCTATTTCAGTCTCTAAATGTTATCACAATATAGAAAACCGACCTAGCTTAATGTTGGCGTTGGATTCATTTCATTGTGAACTCTAAATCAAGAGTTACTGATGATTTAGTGCAAACATGTCAAGTTGATCGGCCAGTTAAAATGATCATTCTAAAGTGATCATCATGCTTTTTGAGTAAAGGTTTATAAATAAAGCATAATGCATGGCATCATGCAATTTGGGATACATTTGATTACTTGGAGGCTTTGTCGTAGCTATTTAGTGCGGACATGTCAAGTTTATCGTCTAGTTAAATTGATCATTCTCAACTGAACATTGGTGCTCATTGAGCAAAGTTTTTCAAATGAAGCATAATGCATTGTATCACGCAGTTTGGGATAGATTGGATTACTTGGAGGCTTTGTCATAGCTATTTTGGTCTTAAATTTGATCATAATATAGAACATTAAGGTAGCTTAACGTGGACGTTGGATTCGTGTCATTCTGAACTCTAAATCAACAGTTATAGACGACTTAGTGCGGAAATGTCATGTTGATCGGCCTGTTAAAATGTCACAATATTGACAATTGAGTAGATTAACGTGAGCATAGGTTTCATGTCATTTTGAGCTCAAAATCGAAAGTTAAAACCGATTTAGTGTGGACATGTCAAGTTGATCAGCTAGTAAGAAGGATCATTCTAAACTGATCATTGGTGCTCATTGAGCAAAGGTTTACAAATGAAGCATAATGCATGACATCACGCAGTTAGGGATAGATTGAATTACTTGGAGGCTTTTTCATAGTTATTCAGGTCTTAAGTTTTGTCACAATATAGAATATTGAGCTAGCTGAATCTGGGCGTTGGATTCGTCTCATTCAAAACTCTAAATCAAAAGTTAGGAAAGATTTAGTGCGGACATGTCAAGTTTATCTGTTAGTTAAATGGATCTTTCTAAACTGAACATTAGTGCTCATTGACCAAAGGTTTACAAATGAAGCAAAATGCATGTCATCATGCAGTTTCGGATACATTGGCTTACTTGGAGGGTTTTTAACTCGTTCAGTCTTAAATATTGTCACAATATAGAAAATTGAGCTATATTAACGTGGGTGTTGGATTTATATCATTTTGAGCTCTCAATCAAATGTTAAAGACGATTTATTGCAGATATGTCAAGTTGACCAGCTAGTTAAAATGATCATTCTGAATCGATCATTGGTGCTCATTGAGTAATGGCGTATAAATGAAGCGCAATGCGTGGCATCATGCAATTTGTGATAGATTGGATTACTTGGAGGATTTGTGGTACTCAAATATTTTCACAATATAGAAAATTGAACTAGCTGTACGTGGACGTTGGATTCATGTCATTCTAACCTCTAAATCAAAAGTTACTGACGATTTAGTGTGGACATGTCAATTTGATCGGCCAGTTCAAATGTAATTCTAAACTGATCATTGGTGCTCCTTCACTAAAGGCTTATAAATGACCCATAATGCATGTCATCACGCAATTGGGGATACATTGGATTACTTGAAGACATTGTGATAGCTCTTTCAGTCTCAACTATTGTCACAATATACAAAATTGAGCTAGGTTAACGTGGGCGTTGGACTCGTGTCATTCTGAACTCTAAATCAAAAGTTACGAACGATTTAGTGCATACATGTAAAGTTATCTGCCAGTTAAATTGATCTTTCTAAGATGATTATTGGTGATCATTTAGCAAAGGTTTACAAATGAAGTATAATGCATGACATCACGAAGATTGGAATAGAATCGGTACTTGGAGGCTTTGTTTCGGTCTTAAATTTTGTCACAATATAGAAAATTGAGCTAGCTTAACGTGGGCGATAGATTTGTGTCAATCTGAACTCTAATTTAAAAGTAACAGACGATTTAGTGGGGACATGTCAAGTTGATCGGCCAGTTAAAATGATCATTATAAACTAATCACTGGTCCTCCTTGAGTAAAGGCTTATAAATGGAACATAATACATGGCTCACGCAGTATGGGATACATTGGATTACTTGAAAGATTTTTGGTAGCTCTTTCAGTCTCAGCTATTATCACAATATAGAAGATTGAGCTAGCTTAGAATGGGCGTTGGATTCGTGTCATTCTAAACTCTAAATCAAAAGTTATGGACGATATAGTGCGTACATGTGAAGTTGAGCGACCAGTTAAAATGATCATTCTAAATTGATCATTGGTTCTCATTGAGTAAAGACTTACAAATGAAGCGTAATGCATTGCATCACCCAGTTTGGGATACATTGGATGACTTGGTGGCTTTGTCGTAAACTTTTCAGTCTCATATGTTGTCACAATATGAAAAATTGAGTTAGATTAACGTGTGTGGTTGATTCATGTCATTTTGAGCCCTAAATGAAAAGTTAAAGACAATTTAGTACGGACATGTCAAGTTGATCAGTTAGTTAAAATCATCATTCTAAACTGATCTTTGGTGCTCATGAGTTAAAGCGTATAAATGAAGCATAATGTGTGGCATTATGCAATTTGGGATAGACTGGATTAGTTTGAGGGTTTTTTGTTGCTATTTTGGTCTTAAATTTTGTCACAATTTAAATATTTGAGCTAGCTTAACGTGGACGTTGGATTTGTTTCATTCTCAAATGTAAATCAAAATTTATGGGCGATTTAGTGCGGACATACGTACTTGATCGGCCATTTCAAGTTATCATTCTAAACTGATCATTGGTGCCCCTTTAATAAAGGGTTATAAATGAACCATAATGCATGGCATTATGCAGTTTGGGATAGATTGCATTACTTTGAGGCTTTGTCTACCTCTTTCAGTGTCAAATTTTATCACTATATAGAAAATTGAGCTAGCTTAACGTTGGCGTTGTATTCATATTATTTTGAGCTCTAAATGAAAAATTAAAAGCGGTTTAGTGTGGACATGTCAGTTGATCAGTTAGTTAACATGATCATTCTAAACTGATCATTGGTGCTCATTGAGCAAAAGCGTAGAAATGAAGCATAATACATGGCATCACATAGTTTAGGATAGATTCGATTACTTAGAGGCTTTGTCGTAGCTGTTTTGATCTTAAATTTTGTCATAGTGTAGAAAATTGAGCTATCTTAACATGGGCGTTGGATTCGTACATTCTGAACTCTAAATCAAAAGTTACATAGGATTTAGTGCAGACATGTCAAACTGATGGGCCACTTAAAATGATCATTCTAAACTGATTATTGGTGCTACTTGAGTAAAGCCTTATAAATGAAGCATAATGTGTGGCATCATGCAGTTTGGGACACATTGGATTACTTGAAAGGTTTGTGGTAGCTCTTGTAGTCTCATATGTTGTCATAATATAGAAAATTTAGCTAGCTTAACGTGGGCATTGGATTCGTGTAATTCTGAACTCTAAATAAAAGTTACTAACGATTTAGTGCATAGATGTCAAGTTGATCGTCTAGTTAAATTGATGTTTCTAAGATGATCATTGGTGCTCAATAAGCAAAGGTTTACAAATAAACAATAATGCATAGTATCACGTATTTTGGAATAGATTCGATAACTTGGAGGCTTTCTCTTAGCTATTTCAGTCTCAAATGTTGTCACAATATATAAAACTCAGCTAGCTTAACTTGGGTATTGGTTTCGTGTCATTCTGAACTCTAAATCAAAAGTTACAGATGATTTAGTGCGTACATGTCAAGTTGATTGGCCTGTTAAAATTATCATTCTAAACTGATCATTGGTGCCCCTTATGTAAAGGCTTATAAATGAAACAGACTGTATGGCATCACGCAGTTTGTGATCGATTGCATTACTTTGAGGCTTTGTCTAGATCTTTCAGTCTCAAATGTTGTCACAATATGGAAAATTGAGCTAGATTAACATGGGCATTTGTTCATGTCATATTGAGCTCTAAATAAAAATTAAAAGATGATTTAGTTCGGACATGCCAAATTGATGAGCTAGTTAAAACAATCATTCTAAACTGATCAATTGTCCTCCTTGAGTAAAGGCCTATAAATGAACCATAATGCATGGCGTCACGCAGTATGGGATCCATTGGATTACTTGAAGGATTTGTGGCAACTCTTTCAGTCTCAAATGTTGTCATAATATAGAAAAATGAGCTAGCTTAGCATGGGCGTTGGATTCGTGTCATTCAGAACTCTAAATCAAAAGTTACAAATGATATATTGCGTAAATGTCAAGTTGATTGGCCAGTTAAAATGATCATTCTAAACTAATCATTGGTACTCATTGAGTAAAGACTTAGAAATGAAGTGTAATGCATTGCATCACCCAGTTTGGGATACATTGGATGACTTATTGGCATTGTCGTAAATCTTTGAGACTCAAATGTTGGCATAATATTGAAAATTGAGCAAAATAAACGGGTGCGATTGATTCATGACATTTTGAGCCCTAAATCAAAAGTTAAAAATGATTTACTGGGTGCATGTCAAGTTCATCAGCTAGTTCAAATCATCATTCTAAACTGATCATTGGTGCTCATGAGTTAAAGCGTATAAATGAAGCATAATGCGTGGCATCATGCAATTTGGGATAGACTGGATTAGTTGGAGGTTTTTTTGTGGCTATTTCGGTCTTAAATTTTGTCACAGTTTAAATATTTGAGCTAGCTTAATGTGGGCATTAGATTTGTTTCATTCTCAACTCTAAATCAAAAGTTATGGGCGATTTAGTGCGGACATGCCTACTTGATCGGCCATTTAAAGTGATCATTGGTGTCCCTTTAGTAAAGGGTTATAAATGAACCATAATGCATGGCATTACACAGTTTGGGATATATTGCATTACTTTGTGGCTTGTCTACCTCTTTCAGTGTCAAATGTTGTCACAATATGGAAAATTGAGCTAGCTTAATGTTGGCGTTGGATTCATGTTATTTTTAGCTCTAAATGTAAAATTAAAGACGATTTAGTGTGGACATGTCAGTTGATCAGGTAGATAAAATGATCAATCTACACTGGTAATTGGTGCTCATTGAGCAAAGGTAAAAATGAAGCATAATACATGGCATCGCGTAGTTTAAGATAGATTCGATTACTTGGAGGCTTTGTCGTAGCTATTTTGGTCTTAAATTTTGTCACAATATAGAAAATTGAGCTAACTTAACGTGGGTGTTGGATTCGTGCATTCTTAACTGTAAATCAAAAGTTACATACGATTTAGAGCAAACATGTCAAGCTGATGGGCGAGTTAAAATGATCATTCTGAACTGATCATTGGTGCTCCTTCAGTAAAGGCTTATAAATGAAACATAATGCGTGGCATCATGCAGTTTGGAACACATTGGATTACTTGAAGGGTTTGTGGTAGCTCTTTTAGTCTCAAATGTTGTCATAATATAGAAACTTAAACTAGAGTAACGTGGGCGTTGGATTCGTGTAATTATGAGCTCTAAATAAAATGTTACGAACGATTTAGTGCATAGATGTCAAGCTGAACGGCTAGTTAAATTGATCTTTCTAAGATGATCATTGGTGCTCATTGAGCAAAGGTTTACAAATAAAGCATAATGCATTGTATCACGCATTTTGTGATAGATTCGATTACTTGGAGGATTTTTTGTAGCTATTTTAGTCTTAAATTTTTCACAATATAGAAAATTTAGGTAGCTTAACGTGGGCTTTGGATTCGTGTCATTCTAACCTGTAAATTAAAAGTTACGGACAATTTAGTGCGAACATCTCAAATTGATCGGCCAGTAAAAATTATCATTTTAAACCGATCATTGGTGCTCCTTGAGTAAAGCTTATAAATGAACCATAACATATGGCATCACGCAGTTTTAGATACACTGGATTACTTGGAGGCTTTGTGGTAGCTCTTTCAGTCTAAACTATTGTCTCAATATAGAAAATTGAGCTAGCTCAACGTGGGCGTTGGATTCGTGTCATTCTAACCTCTTAATCAAAAGTTATGAATGATTTAGTGTGGACATGTCATGTTGATAGGCTAGTTAAAATGATCATTGTAAACTAATCATTTGTACGCACTGAGTAAAGACTTATAAATGAAGCGTAATGCATGACATCACACAGTTTGGAATACATTAGATTATTTAGAGGCTTGTCGTAGCTCTTTCAGTATAAATTTTTTGTCATAATATGGAAAACTGAGCTATCTTAACATGGTTGTTGATTCATGTAATTTTGAGCTCTAAATCAAACGTTAAAGACGATTTAGTGCGGACATGTCAATTTGATCAGCTAGTTAAAATGATCATTCTAAACTGATCATAATGCGTGGCATCATACAATTTGAGATAGATTGGATTACTTGAACGCTTTGTCGTAGCTATTTCGGTCTTAAATTTTGTTACAATACAAAATATTGAGCTTGCTTAAGATGGGCATTGGATTGGTTTCATTCTGAACTCAAAATGAAATGTTACAGACGATTTAGTGCACGCATGTCAATTTGATTGGCTAGTTAAAGTTATCACTTTAAACTTGATGTTAGAATGGCCAGCAAAGAACCAAAACCTAAGGAGCAACTTGAACTAGAGGAGGAAGAAGCCACTAAAGATGCTAAGGAGTAGCTAGAACCCGCAAATATTGGAGATGAACGCCTACGTGATGCCATACATTATGCTTCATTCTACATTATTCGATATTGTGACATAATTTAAGACCGAAATAGCTAGGACAATGCCTACATATAATTCAATATATCCCAAACTAAGTGATGCCATATATTATGCTTCATTTGTAATCATTTGCTCAATGGACACTAATGATAAGTTTCAAATGTTCCATTTAGCTAACCGATTAACTTTACATGTCCACAATAATTTGTATGTGACTTTTGATTTGGAGTTCAGAATGACAGAAATCCAACGCCAACACTAATCTAGCTCAATTTTCTATATTGTGACAAAATCTAATACTGAAATAGCTATGGCTAAGCCTCCAAGTAATCCAATCAATCCCAAAATGCATGATGCCATGCATTATGATTCATTTGAAATCCTTTGCTCAATGAGCATCAATGATTAGTTTACAATGATCATTTTAACTAACCGATCAACTAGTCATGTGCACACTAAATTGCCCGTAACTTTTGATTTAGAGTTTAGACTGACACGAATCCAACGCCCAAGTAAAACTAGCTCAATTTTCAATATTGTGACAAAATTTAAAACCAAATGAGTTACGATAAAGCCTCTAAGTAATCCAATATATCTCAAACTGCGTGATGCCATGCATTATGCTTCATTTGTACGCCTTTACTCAATGAGCACCAATGATCAGTTTAGAATGATCATTTTAACTAGCTGATCAACTTTACATGTTCGCACCAAATCATCTTTAACTTTGATTTAGAGCTCAAAATGACATTAATCCAATGCTCATGTTAAGCTAGCCCAACTTTCCATATTGTGAGAACATTTAAAAATGGACGAGCTATGACAAGGCCTCCAAGTAATCCAATCAATCCCAAACTTCGAGATGCCATGCATTATACTCCATTTATAAGCCTTTACAGAAGGAGCACCAATGATCAGTTTAGAATAATCATTTTAAATGGCCGATCAACTTGACATGTCCGCAATAAATCGTCCGTTACTTTTGATTTAGAGTTCATAATGACATGAATCCAAAACCCACATTAAGCTAGCTACATTTTCTATATTGTGATAACGTTTGAGACTGAAAGAGCTATGAAAAAGCCTTCAAGTAGTCCAATATATTCCAAACTGTGTGATGCCATGCATTATGTTTCATTTATAAGCCTTTACTCAAGGAGCCCCAATGATCATTTTAACTGGCCGATCAACTTGACATGTCCGCACTAAATCGTCCGTAACTTTTTATTTAGAGTTTAAAATGACACGAATCCAACACCCATATTAAGGTAGCTCAATTTTCTATATTGTGATAAAATTTAATAACAAAATAGCTATGAAAAAGTCTCCAAATAAACCAATCTATCCCAAACTGCGTGATGCTATGTATTATGCTTCATTTATATGCATGTACTTAAGGAGCACCGATGATCAATTTAGAATGATCATTTTAACTCGACGATCAACTTGTCATATCCGCACTAAATCGTTCGTAACTTTTGATTTAGAATTCAAAATGACACAAGTCCAACATCCACGATAAGATATCTAAGTTTTGTATATTGTGACAAAATTTAAGATCAAAATAGCTATGAAAAGCCTCCAAGTAATCCAATCTATTCCAAACTGTGTGATGCTTAGCATTATGCTTCGTTTATCCGCCTTTCCTCATGAGCACCAATGATCAGTTTAGAATGATCATTTTACCTAGCTGATCAACTTGACATGTCCGCACTAAATGGTCTGTAACTTTTGATTTAGGGTTTATAATGTCACGAATCCAATGCCCACGTTAAGCTTGCTCAAATTTCAATATTGTGATAACATTTGAGACTGAAATAGCTACCACAAAGCCTTCAAGTAATCCAATATATCCCACACTGTGTGATTCCATGCAATATGCTTCATTTGTAAACCTTTTCTCAATGAGCATCAATGATTAGTTTAGAATAATCATTTTAACTAGCAGATCAACTTGACATATCCGCAATAAATTGTCCGTAATTTTTGATTTACAATTCAAAATGACACTAATCCAAAACCCACCTTAAGCTAGCTCAATTTCTATATTGTGACAAAATTTAAGATCGAAATAACCTCCAAGTAATCCAATCTATTCCAAACTTCATGATGCCATACATTATACTTGATTTATAAGCCTTTACTCAAGTAGCACTAATGATTAGTTTAGAATGATTATTTGAACTAGCTGATCAACTTAACATATCATCACTAAATTGTTTTTTACTTTTTATTTAGAGCTCAAGATGACACGACGCCCACCGTTAAGCTAGTTCAATTTTTCATGTTGTGAAAACATTTGGTACTGAAAGGGCTAGAGAAAGCATCAAAATAGTGCAATGTATCCCAAACTATGTGATGCCATGTATTATCGTTTATTTATAAGCCATTACTCAAGTAGCACCTGTGACTAGTTTAAAATGATCATTTTAACTGGCCGATCAACTTGACATTTCTCCACAAAATCCTCCGTAAGTTCTTATTTAAAGGTCAGAATGATACGAATCTAACATCCACATTAAGCTAAATCAATTTTCTAAATTGTAAAAAAATTTAAGACAGAAATAGCTTCAAAAAGCCTCCAACCAATCCAATCTATCCTTAACTGCGTGAGGTCATGCATTATGCTTCATTTATAAGCCTTTATTCAAGGAGCACCAATGATCAGTTTAGAATGATCATTTTAACTAGCTGATAAACTTGAGATGTTCTCACTAAATCGTATGTAAATTTTGATTTAGAGTTCAAAATAACAAGAATCCAAAATCCCGCGTTAAGGTAGCCTAATTTTCTATATTGTGACAATATTTCAGAATAAAATAGCTATGACAAAGCCTCCAAGTAATCCAATCTATCCCAAACTGCGTGATGTCATGCATTATGCTTAATTTATATGGCTTTACTCAAGGAGTACCAGTGATCAGCTTAGAATGATTATTTTAACTAGCTGAAAAATTTGACATGTCCGGTCTTTTACTTTTTATTTAGAGCTCAAGATGACATGAATCCAACGTCCACGTTAAGCTAGCTCAATTTTCTATATTGTGATAACATTTAAGATTGAAAGAGCTAGACAAAACCTCAAAGTAATGCAATCTATCCCAAATTGAGTGATGCCATGCATTATTCTTCATTTATAAACCTTTACTCAAGGAGCACCAAACATAGTTTAGAATTAACATTTTAATTGGCCGATAACTTGACATATCCACACTAACTCATCCAAATTTTTGATTTAGAGTTCAAAATGACACGCTCCCAACACCCATGCTAAGCAAGCTAAATTTTCTATATTGTGAAAAAATTAAAATCGAAATAGTATGCAAAACTTCCAAGTAATCAAATTTATCCCAAACTTCGTGATGACATGTATTATGCTTATTTATAACCCTTTACTCATGCAGCACCAATTATCAGTTCATAATGATCATTTTAACTAGCTGATCAACATGACATGTCCGCATTAAATCGTCTTTTACTTTTTATTTTGAGCTCAAGATGACATGAATCCAACGCCCACGTTAAGCTAGCTCAATTTTTCATATTGTGAAAACATTTGAGACTGAAAGATCTAGACAAAGCACCAAACTTATGCAGTCTATCCCAAACTGTGTTATGTCATGCATTATGATTCATTTATAAGCTTTTAGACAAGGAGCACCAATGATTAGTTTAAAATAATCATTTTCATTTGCCGATCAACTTGATATGTCCGCACTAAATCGTCCATAACTTTTGATTTACAGGTTAGAATGACATGAATCCAATGCCCACGTTAAGCTAACTCAATTTTCAATATTGTGACAACATTTGAGACTGAAAGAACTACGACAAATCCTCCAAGTAATCCAATCAATTCCAAACTGTGTGATACAATGCGTTATGCTTCATTTATTAGCGTTTACTCAAGGAACACCGATGATCGGTTAAGAATGATAATTTTAATTGGCTGATCAACTTGACATGTACGCACTAAAGGGGTCGTAACTATTGATTTAGAGTTCAGTATGACATGAATCCATTGCCTAATATAATCTAGCTTAAGTTTCAAAATTGTGACAACATTTTAAACTGAAACAGCTACAACAAAGCCTCGAAGTAAGGCAATGTATCCCAAACTTCATAATGCCATGCACTATGCTTCATTTGTAAGCCCTTACTCAAGGAACACCAATGATTAGTTTTGAATAATCACTTTAACGGGCTGATAACCTTGACATGTCAGCACTAAATCATTCATAACCTTTGATTTAGAGTTCAAAATGACATTAATCCAACACCCACGTTTAGCTAGCTCAATATTCTATAGTGTGACAAATGGAAGACCCAAATAGGTAAGAAAAAGCCTCCAATTAATCCAATCTATCCCAAACTGCGTGAAGCCATGCATTATGATTCATTTGTAAACCATTACTTAATCAACACCAGTGATCAGTTTAGAATAATGATTTAACTAGCTGATCAACTTGATATGTCCGCACTAAATCGTCTTTAACATTTGATTTAGAGCTCATAATGACATGAAACTAATGCCCACTTTAATCTAGCTCAATTTTCAATACTGTGACAACATTTGAGGCTGAAAGAACTACGACAAAGCCTCCAAGTAATCCAATTTATCCCAAACTGCGTGATGCCATGTATTATGCTTCATTTGAAAGATTTTGCTCAATGAGCACCAATAATCACTTTAAAATGATCATTTTAACTAACTGATCAACTTGAAATGTCCGTGCTAGATCGTCTTTAACATATGATTTAGAGCTCAAAATGACATGTATCCAATGCCCACATTAATCTTGCTCAATTTTCAATATTGTGACAACATTTGAGACTTAATGAACTACGACAAAGCCTCCAAGTAATTCACTGTATCCCAAACCACCTGAAGGCATGCATTATGCTTCATTTATAAGCCTTTACTCAAGGAGCACCAATTATCAATTTAGAATTATCAGTTTAACTGCCCGATCAACTTGACATGTCCGCAATAAATCGTCCATAACTTTCTATTTACAATTCAGAATGACACAAATCCAACACTCACGTTACGCTAACTCCATATTCTATTGTGTGACCAAATTGAAGACCGAAATAGCTACAAAAAAACCTCAAAGTAATCATATCTATCCCGAACTGCATGACGCAATGCACTATGCTTCATTTGTAAACCTTTGCTCAATGAGCACCAATGTTCAGTTTAGAATGATCATTTTAACTAGCTGATCAACTTGACATGTCCACACTGAATCATCTTTAACATTTGATTAAGAGCTCAAAACGACATTAATCCAACGCCCACGTTAATCTAGCTTAATTTTCAATATTGTGAAATCATTTGACTGAAAGAGCTACGACAAAGCCTCCAAGTAATCCAATGTATCCCAAACTGCGTGATGACATGCATTATGCTTCACTTATAAGCCTTTACTCAAGCAACACCAATGATCAATTTGGAATGATCATTTTAACTGGTCGATAACCTTGACATGTCCCCACAAAATCGTCCATAAATTTTGATGTAGAGTTATGAATGACACCAATCCCTTGCCCAAGTTAAGCAAGTTCAATTTTCTATATTTTGACAAAATTTAAGACGTAAATAGGTACAACAAAGGCTCCAAGTAATCCAATCTATCCCAAACAGCGTGATACAATCCATTATGCTTCATTTGTAAACCATCGCTTAATGAGCACCAATGATCACTTTAGAATGATCATTCCTTAACAAACAAATAGGTATAACTAGCAGATAAACTTTTTTTCTTGTCATAAGAAAGATGATGCCATTAACATTGCCGGATTATTCTTTAAGAAGATAGTTAGACTTTATGGCATGCCTAGGACCATAGTATCAGATAGAGACACTATGTTCCATAGTTACTTTTGGAAAACACTTTGGTCTAAGCTAGGAACTAAGCTTTGTTTCTCCACAACTTGTCACCTGCAGTCGGATGGTCAAACTGAAGTAGTTTGTAGAACCTTGTCTACTTTGTTCAGAGCTTTGATTAAAAAGAATCTTAGGACTTGGCAAGAATGCTTGCCTCATGTTGAATTCACATATAATCATGCTAGGCATACTGCTACTAAGTACTCACCATTCGAAATTGTTTATGGGCTCAATCTCATCTCACCTTTGGAATTAATGGCTTTACCTTTGAGTGAAAAGACAAGCCTTGATGGAAAGAAAAAGGCTGAGTTGGTTAAAAAAAATTCATGAGAAGGTTGAGCTCAATCTTGAAAATAAGACTGAGATGTATGCTCAACAAGCCAGTAAAGGCCGAAAGGAGTTAGCATTTGAGGAAGGAGACTTGGTGTGGATCCATTTGCGCAAAGATTGATTTCCGAGTGAAAGGAAATCCAAGCTAAGGCATAGGACTGATGGCCCATTCAAAGTCATCAAGAAGATCAATGACAATCCCTACCAGCTAGATCTTCAAGGTAAGTACCAAGTGAGTTCAAGCTTCCATAGTACTGATTTGGTTCCATATTTCGCAGATGCAACAGATTTGAGGTCAAATCCTACTCAATTGGAGGAGGATCATGTGAGCATGGCCAGCAAAGAACCACAACCTAAGGAGCAGCTTGATCCAGAGGAGGAAGAAACCACTAAAGTTGCTAAGGAGCAGCTAGAACCCGCAGATATTGGACATGAAAGCGTAGAAATCTCAATGGCCCCATTACCCGATCCAAGCAAGCCAAACTTAAGACAACACTACAGCACCTTCTCAACACCATTCAGGCAAGTTTAGTCTGTGCCAATCCAACCACATTGGTTGTGATTCAAGCCACCTAAACCTCACCAAGATAGGTGCCTTGGATTGTACTCTTTTTCTCTATTCTTAGTTTTGTCCCAATGGGTTTTCTAAGATAGGTTTTTAATAAGGCAAGCCCAAGGTACTTTACCACAGCCTCTTGGTGAATCAAAGCCTCTTCTATCTTATCATCCACGAAATAAGAGAGGAATAATCAAGTGAAAACATTATTTACTTCTTAGTCTTTGTCTTAGTTGTCTTTGTAATTCCCCAAGTAGATCCTTTAATGTTTTGGTAGAATTTTAGGAGTCATTTTCAATTTCCTAGACTTGTATAAGTACTCTCTTGTATCCTTCTCTCTGAATCAACAAATATTTTAATAGCAAATCTCCTTCTTAAACTCGTTTGATCATCCTATTGAATAAGTAATTTTAGAAAACTTTCTCATTTTTCTCAAGAGCCGAAAGTCTAAGGGATCTTCATCACCCTTGGAAGTTTCAATTCAATTCACCCCTTTCCCAACGTTCTTGAACTTTGTCATTCACACAGAGCAAGCAAGTAGTCCAAGGATTATCCACCATCCTTGAGAAGTATCATCCATTTCCCATTGTTCTCGGATCCATCCACTTAAGAGCTCACACATCCGCAAGTTACAACATCGTTTCACCCATTCCGAAATTTCAATCCCTTCATCCACTCTTCCACAACCATTTGGAGTTGATCATGGGCTTGATCCCCATCAAGTATCACATAAAAGAGCTACGTCAAACTCTCCAATTAATCCAATCTATCACAAACTACGTGATATCATGCGTTATGCTTCATTTGTAAACCTTTGCTCAATGAGCACCAATGATCATTTTACAATGGGAAATTTAACTAGCAGTTAAACTTATCATGTCCGTACTAAATCGTGCGTAACTTTTCATTTAGAGCTCAAAATGACATAAATCCAACATCCAAATTAATCTAGCTCAATTTTTAATATTGTAACATTATTTGAGACTATAAGAGCTACGACAAAGCCTCCAAGTAATCCAATGCATCCTAAAGTGATTGATACCATGCATTATAGTTGATTTATAAGTCTTTACTCAAGGAGCACCAATGGTCAATTTAGAATGATCATTTTAACTGGCCGATCAACTTGACATCTCCGCACTAAATTCTCCGTAACTTTGGATTGAGAGTTCAAAATAACACAAATTCAATGCCCACGTTAAACTTGCTCAAGTTTTTATATTGTGATAAACTTTATGACCGAAATAGCTACAAAAAAGTCTCCAAGTAATCAATCTATCCCAAATTGCGTGATACCATGCATTATTCTTCATTTGTTAACCTTTGCTCAATGACCAACAATGATCGGTTTAGAAGGATCAATTTAACTAGCAGATAAACTTGACATGTCCGTAGTTAATTGTTGTAACTTTTGATTTAGAGTTCAGACTGACACGAATCTAACACCTATGTTAAGCTAGCTCAATTTTTTATATTATGAAAAATTTTAATATCAAAATAGTTAGGACAAATACTCCATGTTTTTCATTCTATGCCAAACTGTGTATTGCCATGCATTATGCTTCATTTTTAAACCTTTGGTCAATGAGCACCAATGATCAATTCAAAATAATCATTTTAACTAGCTGATCAACTTAACATGTCGGCACTAAATCGTCTTTAACTTTTAATTTAGAGCTCAAAATGACATGAATCCAACACCAACTTTAATCTAACTGAATTTTAATATTGTGAAAATATTTGAGACTAAAAGAGCCACGACAAAGCCTCCAAGTAGTCATATCTATCACAAACTGCGTTATGCCATGCATTATTGCTCATTTGTAAACCTTTGATCAATGAGCACCAATTATCAGTTTAGAATGATCAATTTATCTAGCTGATAAACTTGACATGTTCACAATAAATCGTCTGTAACTTTTCATTTAGAGCACAAAATGACATGAATCCAACACCCAAATTAATCTAGCTCAATTCTTAATATTGTGATAAAAGTTAAGACCAAAATAGGTACGACAAAGCCTCCAAGTAATCTAATCTATCCCAAACTCCGTGATGCCATGCATTATGCTTCATTTATAAACTTTTGCTCAATGAGCACCAATGATCAGTTTAGAATACTCAATTTAACTAGCCGATAAACTTGACATGTCTACACTAAATCGTCTGTAACTTTTGTTCTAGAGCTCAGAATAACTTTAATTCAATGGCCACGTTAATCTAGCTCCATTTTTAATATTCTGAAAACATTTGACACTGAAAGAGCTACGACAAAGCCTCCAATTAATCCAATGTATCCCAATCTGCGTGATGCCATGCATTATGCTTCATTTATAAGCTTTTACTCAAGGAGCACCAATGATCAATTTAGAATGTTCATTTTGACTAGCCGATTAGCTTGACATGTATGCACTAAATCGTCCGTAACCTTTAATTTAGAGTTCAGAATGACATGAATCCAACACCCACATTACGTTATCTCAATTTTCTATATTGTGATATAATGTAATATTGTGACATCATTTGAGACTGTAAAAGCTACCACAAAGCCTCTAAGTAATCAAATGAATCCCAAAATTTTTGATGCCATGCATTATGCTCCATTTATAAGCATTTACTCATGGAGCACCAATGATAAGTTTAGAATGATCATTTTAACTAGTCGATCCACATGACACATACACACTAAATCGTCCATAAGTTTTGATGTAGAGTTAAGAATGACACGAATCCAACGACCAGTTTAAGTTAGCTCAATTTATAATATTGTGACATTATTTTAGACTAAAAGTGCTACGAAACAGCCTCCAAGTAATCCAATATATCCCAAACTGTGTGATGCCATGCACTATGCTTTATTTATAAACATTTACTCAACAAGCACCAATGATCAGTTTGGAATGATCATTTTAACTGGCCGTTCAACTTGACATGTCCACACTAAATCGTGTGTAACTTTTGATTTAGAGTTCAGAATGACACAAATCCAACACCCACGTTAAGCTAGCTCAAGTGTCTATATTGTTATAAATTTTAAGACCGAAATAGATATGACAAAGCCTCGAAGTAATCCAATCTTTCCCAAAGTGCGTGATGCCATGCATTGTGCTTCATTCGTAAGCCTTTGGTGAATGAGCACCAATGATCTGTTCAGAATGATCATTTTAACTAGCTGATCAACTTGACATTTCTGCAGTAAATTGCCTTTAACTTTTGATTTAGAGTTCAAAATAACAAGAATCTAACACCCACGTTAATCTAGCTCAATTTTTAATATTGTGAAAATATTTGAGACCGAAAGAGATACGACAAAGCCTCGAAGTAATCATATCTATCCCAAACTATGTTATTCCATGCATTATGCTTCATGTGTAAACCTTTGATCAATGAGCACCAATGATCAATTTAACTAGCCGATAAACTTCACATGTCTGCACTAAATCGTCTGTAACTTTTGATTTAGAGCGCAAAATGACATGAATCCAACGCCCAAGTGAATCTAGGTAAATTTTTAATATTGTGACTTTATTTAATACTGAAAGAGCTACGACAAAACCTCCAAGTAATCCAATGTATCCCAAACTGTGTGATGCCATGCATTATTCTTTATTTATTAGCCTTTCCTCAAGAAGCATCAAAGATTAGTTTGGAATGATCATTTTAACTGGCCGATCAACTTGACATGTCATGCACTAATCATCTGTAACTTTTGATTTAGAGTTCAGAATGACACGAATCCAATGCCCATGTTAAGCTATTTCAATTGTCTATATTATGCTAAAATTTAACACCAAAATAGTTATGACAAAGCCTCCGAGTAATCAAATCTTTCCCAAGCAGCGTGGTGGCATGCATTATGCTTTATTTGTAAACCATTACTCAATGAGCACCAGTGATCGGTTTAGAATGATCAATTTAACTGGCCAAAAATCTTCACATGTCCTCACTAAATCGTCCATAACTTTTGATTTAGAGTTCAAAATGACATGAATCCAACACCCACGTTAAGCTTGCTCAGTTTTCTTTATTGTGTCAAAATTTCCAGGCAAAATAGCTACGACAAGGATTCGAAGTTATTCATTCCATCCCAAAGTGCGTGATGCCATGCATTATGATTCATTTGTAAACCTTTGATGAATGAGCACCAATGATCAGTTTAAAATGATCATTTAAATTACCTGATCAACTTGACATGTCCGCACTAAATTGTCTTTAACTTTTAATTTAGAGCTCAAAATGACATGAATCCAACACCCACGTTAATCTAGCTCAATTTTTAATGTTGTGAAAATATTTGAGACCGAGAGAGCTACGACAAAACCTCCAAGTAATCGTATCTATCTCAAACTCGTTATTCCATGCATTATACTTCATGTGTAAACCTTTGATCAATGAGCACCAATAATCATTTTCGAATGATCAATTTGACTAGCCGATAAACTTGGCATGTCCGCACTAAATCGTCCGTCACTTTTGATTTAGAGGTCAAAATAACATGAATTCAACGCCCACGTTAACCGAGCTCAGTTTTTAATATTGTAACAATATTTGAGACTAAAAGAGCTATGACAAAGCCTCCAAGTAATCCAATATATCCCAAACTGCGTGATGTCATGCAATATGCTTTTGATTTATAAGCCTTTTCTCAAGGAGCACCAGTGATCAGTTTGCAATGACCATTTTAAATGGCCGATCAACTTGACATGTATGCACTAAATCGTGCGTAACTTTTGATTTAGAGTTCAGAATGACACAAATGCAACGCCCACATTAAGCTACCTCAATTTTCTATATTGTGATAAAATTTAAGACCCAAATGCTATGACATAGCCTCGAGATAATCCAATGTATTCCAAATGGCGTGATGCCATGCATTATGCTT
This sequence comes from Pugionium dolabratum, assembly GCA_018901945.1. Classification (NCBI taxonomy): domain Eukaryota; kingdom Viridiplantae; phylum Streptophyta; class Magnoliopsida; order Brassicales; family Brassicaceae; genus Pugionium; species Pugionium dolabratum. The sequence goes on along the minus strand of JAEVFF010001407.1, from coordinate 22,952 downwards.
CATTTATAAGACTTTACTCAGGAGCACCAATGATCAGTTTAGAATGATCATTTTAAATCGCAGATCAACTTGACATGTCCGCACTAAATCGTCCGTAACTTTTGATTTAGAGCTCAAAACGACATGAATCCAACGCCCACGTTAAAATAGCTAAATTTTCTAAATTGTGATAAAATTTAAGACCAACATAACTGCGACAAAGCCTCCAAGTAATCCAACCTATCCCAAACTGCGTGATGCCATGCATTATGCTTCATTTATAAACTTTTGTTCAATGAGCACCATTGATCAGTTTATAATGCTCAATTTAAGTAGCCGATAAACTTGATATGTCTTCACTAAATTGTATGTAACTTTTGATTTAGAGCTCAGAATGACTTGAATTCAACACCCACGTTAATCTAGCTCAATTTTTAATATTCTGACAACATTTAACATTGAAATAGCTGTGACAAAGCCTCCAAGTAATCCAATGTATCCCAAACTGCGTCATGCCATGGATTATGCTTCATTTATAAGCTTTTACTCAAGGAGCACCGATGATCAGTTTAGAATGATCATTTTAACTGGCTGATCAACTTGACATGTCTGCATTAAATCCTCTGTAACTTTTAATTAAGAGTTCAGAATGACACGAATCTAACACCCATGTTAAGCTAGCTCAATTTTCTATAATGTGATATAATGTAATACCGAAAAAGCCATGACAAAGACTCCAAGTAATCGAATATATCCCAAACTGCATGATGCCATACATTATGCTTCATTTGCAAACCTTTCATCAATGAGCACCAATTATCAAGTTAGAATGACCAATATGAACAGCTCTTGAGAGGAATAGGATGTTGATGATCCAAATTCGTTATTCAAAGAAGTGATCAAACGAGACTAAGAAGAAGTTTTTTGATTTTAAAATCTTTGATGATTTGAAGTGGAGATACAAGAGAGTATGTATAGGATCCAAGGGGTGCATAGGAATAGACAAAGACTCCTAGGAAACCACCAAGGCATTTATAGAGAAACTAGGAAATTATAAAAACAACTAAGAATGAAGACAAAGAAGTAAATAACATCTCGATTGATCCTTCCTCTTCATTTTGCGTGTATAATAGGGTAGAATGGGCATTGGTTCATCACCAGTGAGCACCAGTAATCAGTTTAGAATGATCAATTTAACTAGCTCATTAACTTGACATGTATGTACTAAATCATCTTTAACATTTGATTTAGAGCTCAAAATAATGTGAATCCAATGCCCACATTAATCTAGCGCAATTTTCTATATTGTACAACATTTGAGACTTAAAGAGCTACGACAAAACCTTCAAGTAATCCAATCTATCCGGATCTGCGTGATACCATGCATTATACTTCATTTATAAGCGTTTACTGAAGGAGCACTACTGATTAGTTTAGAATGATCACTTTTGCCGATCAACTTGATATGTTCGCACTAAATCGTCTTTAACTTTTGATTTATAGTTCAAAATGACATGAATCAAACGCCCACATTAAGCTAGCTAATTATTCTATATTGTGACAACATTTAACACCAAAATAGCTACGAAAAAGCATTCAAGTAATCCAATGTATCCCAAACTGCTTAATACCATGCATTATGCTTGATTTGTAAACCTTTGCTAAATGAGGATCAATGATCGGTTTAGAGTGATCACATTAACTAGCCGATCAACTTGACACGTCCGCACTAAATCGGCGATAACTTTTAATTTAGAGTTCCGAATGACATGAATCTAACGCCCACGTAAAGGTAACTCAATATTCTATATTATGACAAAAAAGACCAAAATAGCAACGACAAAGCCTCCAAGTAATCCAATCTATTCCAAATTGCATGATGCCAAGCATTATGCTTCATTTATTCGCCTTTACTCAATGAGCAACAATGATCAGTTTAGAATAATCATTTAACTAGCTGATCAACTTGACATGGCCACACTAAATCATCTTTAACAATTTATTTAGAGATCAAAATGACATGAATCCAATGCCCACGTTAATCTAGCTGAATTTTCAATATTGTGATAACATTTGAGACTGAAAGAGTTACGACAAAGCCTCGAAGAAATCCAATGTATCCAAAATTGTGTGATGTCATGCGTTAGTAAACCATCTTTGCTCAATAAGCACCAATAATCAGTTTAGAATGATCATTTTAACTAGCCAATAAACTTGACATGTCCGCACTAAATTGTTTTTAACAATTGATTAAGAGCTGAAAAGGATATGAAACAACCGCCAACGCTAATCTAGTTCAATTTTTAATATTGTGAAAAGATTTGAGACTGAAACAGCTACGTCAAAGCCTCCAAGTAATCCAATGTATTACAAACTGCGTGATGCCATGCATTATGCATCATTTGTAAACCTTTTCTCAATGAGCACCAATGATCAGCTTAGAATGATCAATCTAACTAGCTGATAAACTTGACAAGTCCGCACTACAATGTCCATAACTTTTCATTTAGTGTTCAAAATGACATAAATCCAATGCCCACATCAAGTTACCTCAATTTTCTATATTGTGATAAAATTTAAGATCGAAATAGCTACAACAAAACCTCCAACTAATCCAATGTAAAAACTGCGTGATGTCGTGCATTATGCTTCATTTATTACCCTTTACTCAAGGAGCACCAATGATCAGTTTAGAATAATCATTTAAACTAGCCGATAACCTTGCATGTACACACTAAATCTTCTTTAACAATTGATTTAGAGCTCAAAATGACATGAATTCAATTCCCACGTTAATCTTGTTTAATTTTCAATATTGAGACAACATTTGAGACTAAAAGGGCTATGACAAAGCCTCCATGTAATCCCACATTGCGTGATGCCATGCATTATGATTCATTTATAAGTCGTTAATCAATGATCACCAATGATCATTTTAGAATAATTATTTTAACTGACCGATCAATTTGACATGTGCACACTAAATTGTACGTAACTTTTGATTTAGAGTTTATAATGACTCGAATCCAACACCCACGTTAAGCTAGCTAAATTTTCTATATTGTGACAACATTTGAGACAAAAATAGCTACGAAAAAGCTTCCAAATAATCCAATGTATCCCAAACTGCCGGATGCCATGTATTATGCTTCATCTGTAAACCTTTGCTCAATGAGCACCATTGATCAGTTTATAATGATCAATTTAACTAGCTGATAAATTTGACATGTGCGCACTAAATCGTCAGTAACTTATGATTTAGAATTCAGAATGACACGAATCCAATGCCCACGCTACGCTAGCTCAATATTCTATATTGTGAAAAATTTTAAGACCAAAATAGCTACGACAAAGCATCCTCGTATTCCAATATATCCTAAATTGACATGTCCGCTCTACTTGTTTTTCTAACTTTTGATTTAGAGCTCAAAATGACATGAATCCAATTCGTACGTTAAACAAGCTCAAATTTCCATATTGTGACAACATATGAGGCTGAAAAAGGTATGAAAAAGCCTACAAGTTATCCAATGTATCCCAAACTGCGTGATGCCATGCATTATGCTTTATTTATAAGCCTTTAATCAAGGAGCAACAATGATTAGTTGAGAATGATCATTTTACGTGGCTGATCAGCTTGACATGTCCGCACTAAATCGTCTGTAACTTTTGATTTAGAAATCAGAATGACAGATATCCATTGCCTACTTTAAGCTAGCTCAATTGTCTATATTGTGACAAGATTTGAGACTAAAAGAGCTCAAAATGACATGAGTCCAATGGCCACGTTAAGCTAGCTCAATTTTCCATATTGTAACAACATTTGAGACTCAAAGAGCTATGAAAAAGCCCCCAAGTAATGCAATTTATCCCCCACTGTGTGATGCCATGCATTACTTTCCATTTATAAGCCTTTACTCTAGAGCAACAATGATCAGTTTAGAGTGATCATTTTAACTTGCCGATCAACTTTACATGTCCGCACTAAATCGTCTGTAACTTTTGATTTAGAGTTTAGAATGACACAAATCCATTGCCTACTTTAAGCTAGATCAATTTTCTATATTGTGCACGATTTGAGACTGAATGAGCTACAAAAAGCTTCAAAGTAATCCAATGTATCCCAACTACATGATACCATGCATTTTGCTTCAATTATAAGCCTTTACTCAAGGAGCACCTATGATCAATTTAGATTGATTATTTTAACTGGCCGATCGCATTGACATGTCCACACTAAATCATCCGTAACTTTTGATTAAGAGTTCAAAATGACACGAGTTCAACACATACATTAAGCTAGCTCAATTCTCTATATTGTGAAAAAATTTAAGATCGAAATAGATACGATAAAGCCTCAAGGAGAACCAAAGATGGGTTTAGAATGATCATTTCAACTAGCTGATCATCTTGAAAATTCCTCACTAAATCGTCATTAACTTTTTATTTATAGCTCAAAATGACATGAACCCAACACCCACGTTAACCTAGCACAATTTTCCATATTCTGACAACATTTGAGACTGAAATAGTTACGACAAAGCCTCCAAGTAATCCAATGTATCCCAAACTGCCTGATGCCTTGCATTATGCATCATTCATAAACCTTTACTCAAGGAGCACCAATTAGCAGTTTAGACTGATCGTTTTAATTGTCCGATAACCTTGACATGTCTGCAATAAATCATCCTTAACTTTTGATTTAGAGGTCAAAATGACACGAATCCAATGCCCACGTTAAGCTAGCTCAATTTTCAATATTGCGACAAAATTTAAGACTGAAATAGCTATGACAAAGCCTTGAAGTAATCCAATCTATCCCAAACTGCGTGATGTCATGCATTATGCTTCATTTATAAGCCTTTACTCAAAAAGCACCAATGATGAGTTTAAAATGATTGTTTTAACTAACTGATCATCTTGACATGTCCGCACTAAATCGTCTTTAAATTTTGATTTAGAGTTAAAAATTTCATGAATCCAACACCCACGTTAACCTAGCTCAAATTTCTATATTGACAACATTTGAGACTGGTTATTACAATGTACCCCAAAGTGTGTGATGTCATGCACTATTCTTCATTTATAAACCTTTACTCTAGGAGAACCAATGATCTGGTTAGAATGATCATTTTAACTCGTCGATCAACTTGACATGTCCGCACTAAATTTTCCATAGCTTTTAATTTAGAATTCAAAATGATACGAATCCAAAATCCATGCTAAGCTAGCTCAATTGTCTATATTGTGACAAAATTTAAGATCGAGAGAGCTACGACAAAGCCTCCAACTAATCCAATGAATCCCAAACTGCGTGATGCCATGCATTACGCTTCATTTATAAGACTTTAGTCAAAGAGCACCAATGATAAGTTTAGAATGATCTTTTTAACAGCCCGATCAACTTGACATGTCTGCAATAAATCGTCTATAACTTTAGGTTTAGATTTCAGAATGACACTAATCCAACGCCCTCGTTAAGCTAGCTAAATTTCTATATTGTGACAACATTTAACACTGAAAGACCAACGACAAAGCCTCCAAGTAGTCCAATGTATCCCAAACTGCGTGATATCATGCATTATGATTCATTTATAAGCCCTTACTCAAGGAGCACCAATGATCAAATTAGAATGATAATTTAATCTGTCTGATCAACTTGACATATATGCACTAAATCATGCATAACTTTAGATTTAGAGTTCAAAATGACACGAATTGCATGCCCACGTTAATTAGCGAGATTTTCTATATTGTGACAAAATTTAAGTCCGAAATATCTACGACAAAGCCTGCAAGTAATCTAACCTATCCCAAACTATGTAATGCCATGCATTATGCTTCATTTATAAGCCTTTATTCAAGGAGCACCAATGATCACTTTGGAATGATCTTTTTAAGTAGCTGATCAACTGGACATGTCCACAATAAATCGTCTTCAACCTTTCATTTAAATCTCAAAATGACATGAGTCCAATGCCCACGTCAAGCTAGCTCAATTTTCCATATTGTGACATCATACTTTTAATTTAGTGTTCAAAATGACAAGAATCTAACACCCACATTAAGCTAGCTCAATTTTTTATATTGTGACAAAATTTAAGACTTAAAGAGCTACTATAAAGCCTCCAAGTAATCCAATGTATCCTGAACTGCGTGATGCCATGCATTGTGCTTCATTGATAGGCCTTTAGTCAAGGAGCACCAATGATCAATTTAGAACAATCAATTTAACTAGCTGATCAACTTGACATGTCCACACTCAATCGTCTTCAACCTTTCATTTAGAGCTCAAAATGAAATAAGTCAATTGCCAACGTCAAGCTAGCTCAATTTTCCATATTATGACAACATTTAAAACTGAATGAGCTACTACAAAGCTTCCAAGTAATCTAATGTATCCTAAACTATGTGATTTCATGCATTATGCTTCATTATAAGCCTTTACTCAAGGAGCACCAATGATCAGTTTAGAATGATCATTTTAACAGTCCGATCAACTTGACATGTCTGCCCTAAATCGTCCGTAACTTCTGATTTCGAGTTCAACATGAATCAAATGCCCACATTACGTTAGCTAAATTTTCTTTTGTTGTGACAAAATTTAAGACCGGAATAACTACAAAAAAGCCTCCAAGTAATCCAATCTATCCAGAAATGCGTGATGCCATGCATTATGCTTCATTTATAAGTCTTTTTTCCAGGAGCACCAATGATCAGTTTATAATGATCATTTTAACTAGCTTATCAACTTGACACGTCTGCACAAAATCAGTTTTCATTTAGAGCTCAAAATGACATGAGTCCAACGCCCACGTCGAGCTAGCTAAATTTTCAATATTGTGACAACATTTTAAACTGAAAGAGCTACTACAAAGCTTCCAGGTAATCTAATGGATCCCGAACTGCGTGATGCCATGCATTATGCTTTATGTATAAGTCTTTACTCAAGGAGTACCAATGATCATTTCAAAATGATCATTTTACTGGCCGATCAACTTCACATGTCTGCACTAAATCAGCCGTAACTTTAGGTTTAGAGTTCAGAATGACACGAATCCAATGCCCACCTTAAGCTAGCTCAATTTCTATATTGTGACAACATTTTAGACTGAAATAGCTACAACCGAACACCCACATTAAGCAAACTCAATTTTTCATATTCTGATAACATTTCAGACTGAAAGAGTTACTACAAAGCCCCCAAACTGCGTGATGCCATGCATTATGCTTCATTTATAAGCCTTTACTCAAGGAGCACAATGATCATAATAGAATGATCATTTCAATTGTCTGATCAACTTGACATGTCTGCACTAAGTCATGCGTAACTTTTGATTTAGAGTTAAAAATGACACGAATCCAACGCCCACGTTAAGCTAGCTCAATTTTGTATTTTGTGACCAAACTTAAAACTGAAATAGCTATGACAATGCCTCCAAGTAATCCAATATATCCCGAACTGTGAGATGCCATGCATTATCCTTCATTTATAGGTCTTTACTCAAGCAGCACCAATGATCAGTTTAGAATGATCATTTTAACTAGATGAATCAACTTGACATGTCTGCACTAAGTCGTCCGTAACTTTTGATTTAGAGTTCAAGAGTTAAATATTGTGACAACATTTTTGACTGAAAGAGCTACTACAAAGCTTCCAAGTAATCCAATGTATCCCAAACTGCGTGATGCCATGCATTATGCTTTATTTATAAACATTTACTCAAGGAGCACCAATGATCAGTTTAGAATGATCATTTTACTGGCAGATAAACTTGACATGTCTGCACTAAATCGTTTCTAACTTTATATATAGAGTTCAGAATGACACGAATCGAACGCCCATGTTAAACTAGCTCAATTTTATAAATTTTGACAAACTTTAAGACCGATATAGCTGCGACAAATGCTCCAAGTAATCTAATGTATCCCAAACTACGGGATGCCATGCACTATGCTTCATTATAACCTTTTACTCATAGCTCAAAAATGTTCAGTTTAGAATGACAATTTTAATAGGCCTTTCAACTTGACTTTTCCGCACTAAATCGTCCATAACTTTTGATTAAAAGTTCAAAATGACATGAATCCAACACCCACGTTAAGCTACTCAATTTCCTATAGTTTGAAAAAAATTTATGACTAGAATATATGACAAAGCCTCCAAGAACTCCAATGTATACCAGATTGCATGATGCCATGCACTATGCTTCATTTATAAGTCTTTACTCAAGGAGCACCAATGATCATCTTAGAATGATCATTTTAACTGCCTAATCAACTTTACATGTGTGCTCTAAATCGTGCGTAACTTTTGATTTAGAGTTCAAAATGACACAAATCCAACGGCCATGTTAAGCTGGCTCAACTTTCTATATTATGACAAAATTTAAGACGGAAATAGCTACGAAATAGCCTCCAAGTAATCCAATCTATCCCAAACTGTGCGATGCCATGCATTGTGCTTCATTTATAAACCTATTCTCAAGAAGCACCAATGATCAGTTTAGAATGATCATTTTAAGTATCCGATCAACTTGACAATTTTGCACTAAATCGTTCGTAACTTTTGATTTAGATTTCAAAATGACACGAATCCAACGCCCATTAAGCTAGCTCAATTTTCTATATTGTGACAAACCTTAAAACTGAAATAGCTACGACAATGCCTTCAAGTAATCCAATATATCCCGAACTGCGAGATGCCATGCATTATCCTTCATTTATAAGTCTTTACTCAAGGACCACCATTGATCAGTTTAAAATAATCATTTTAACTAGATGAATCAGCTTGACATGTCTGCACTAAGTCGTTCGTAAATTTTGATTTAGATTTCAAGAGTTAAATATTGTGACAACATTTTTGACTGAAAGAGCTACTACAAAGCTTCCAAGTAATCCAATGTATCCCAAACTGCGTGATGCCATGCATTATGCTTTATTTATAAACATTTACTCAAGGAGCACCAATGATCAGTTTAGAATGATCGTTTTACTGGCTGATAAACTTGACATGTCTGCACTAAATCATTTCTAACTTTATATATAGAGTTCAGAATGACACGAATCGAACGCCCATGTTAAACTAGCTCAATTTTATAAATTTTGACAAACTTTAAGACCGATATAGCTGCGACAAATGCTCCAAGTAATCTAATGTATCCCAAACTACGGGATGCCATGCACTATGCTTCATTATAAGCTTTTACTCATAGAGCAAAAATGTTCAGTTTAGAATGACAATTTTAATAGGCCTTTCAACTTGACTTTTCCGCACTAAATCGTCCATAACTTTTGATTAAAAGTTCAAAATGACATGAATCCAACACCCATGTTAAGCTACTCAATTTCCTATAGTTTGAAAAAAATTAAGACCGGAATATACGACAAAGTCTTCAAGAAATCCAATGTACACCAAATTGCGTGATGCCATGCACTATGCTTCATTTATAAGTCTTTACTCAAGGAGCACCAACGATCATCTTAGAATGATCATTTTAACTGTCTAATCAACTTGACATGTGTGCTCTAAATCATGTGTAACATTTGACTTAGAGTTCAAAACGACACAAATCCAACGGCCACGTTAAGCTAGCTCAACGTTTTGTATTATGACAAATTGAAGACGGAAATAGCTACAAAAAAGCTTCTAAGTAATCCAATCTATCCCCAACTGTGTGATGTCATGCATTGTGCTTCATTTTTAAGTCTATACTCAAGAAGCACCAATGATCAGTTCATAATGATCATTTTAATTAAGTATCCGATCAACTTGACAATTTTGCACTAAATCATCAGTAACTTTTGATTTAGATTCCAAAATGACATGAATCCAATGCCAATGTTAAGCTAGTTCAATTTTCAATATTGTGATAAAATTTAAGACCAAAATAGATATGAAAAAATCTCCAACTAATTAAGTCTATCCCAAACTACGTGATGCCATGCATTATGCTTCATTTATAAGCTTTTACTCAAGAACCACCGATGATCAGTTTAGAATGATCATTTTAAATAGCTGATCAACTTGACATGTCCACACTAAATCGCCTTTGACTTTTGATTTAGAGATCGAAATGACACGAATCCAACTTCCACGTTAACCTAGCTCAATTTTCTATATTGTGACAAAATTTAAGACCAAAATAGCTACGACAAATCCTCCAAGTAATCCAATCTATTCCAAATTGTGTGGTGCCATGCATTATTCTTCATTTATAAGTTTTACTCAAGAAGCACCAATGATCAGTTAAAGAATGATTATTTTAATTAGCTGATCAACTTGACGTTTCCGCACTAAATCGGTTTTAACTTTTGATTTAGAGAACAAAATGACATGAATCCAACAAGTACATCAAGCTAGCTCAGTTTTCCATATTTTGACAACAATTGAGGATGAAAAAGCTACTACAAAGCTTTCAAGTAATCCAATGAATCCCAAATTGTGTGATGACAGGCATTATGCTTCATTTGTAATCCTTTACTCAAGGAGCACCAATGATAAGTTTAAAATGATCATTTTACTAGCCGATCAACTTGATATGTCTGCACTAAATCGTTCGTAACTTTAGATTTGGAGTTCAGAATGACACAAATCCAACGGCCACGTTAAGCTAGCTCAACTTTTTATATTATGACAAAATTTAAGACGGAAATAGCTACGAAAAAGCCTCTAAGTAAACCAACATATCCCAAACTGTGTGATATCATGCATTGTGCTTCATTTATAAGTCTATACTCAAGAAGCACCAATGATCAGTCTAGAATGCTCATTTTAATTAAGTATCCGATCAACTTGACAATTTTGCACTAAGTCATCAGTAACTTTTGATTTAGATTTCAAAATGACACGAATCCAACGCCCACGTTAAGTTAGCTCAATTTTCAATATTGTGATAAAATTTAAGACCAAAATAGATATGAAAAAATCTCCAACTAATTAAGTCTATCCAAAACTACATGATACCATGCATTATGCTTCATTTATAAGCCTTTACTCAAGAAGCACCGATGATCAGTTTAGAATGATCATTTTAACTAGCTGATCAACTTGACATGTCCACACTAAATCGCATTTTCCTTTTGATTTAGAGTTTGAAATGACATGAATCTAACGTCCACATTAACCTAGTTCAATTTTCTATATTGTGACAAAATTTAAGACCAAAATAGCTACGACAAATCCAACGCGTAATACCATGCATAATTCTTCATTTATAAGTTTTACTCAAGAAGCACCAATGATCAGTTAAAGAATGATTATTTTAATTAGCTGATCAACTTGACGTTTCCGCACTAAATCGCTTTTAACTTTTGATTTAGAGCACAAAATGACATGAATCCAACGCGTACACAAGCTAGCTCAGTTTTCCATATTGTGACAACAATTGAGGATGAAAAAGCCACTACAAAGCTTTAAAGTAATCTAATGAATCCCAAATTGTGTGATAACATGCATTATGCTTCATTTGTAATCCTTTACTCAAGGAGCACCAATGATAAGTTTAAAATGATCATTTTACTAGCCGATCAACTTGACATATCTGCACTAAATCGTTCATAACTTTAGGTTTTGAGCTCAGAATGACACGAATTCAACGCCCACGTCAAGCTAGCTCGATTTTCTATATTGTGACAACATTTAAGACTGAAAGAGCTACGACAAAGCCTCCAAGTAATAAAATGTATCCCAAACTATGCGATGCTATGCACTATGCTTCATCTATAAACCTTTAATTTTGGATCACCAATGATCAGTTTAGAATGATCATTTTAACTGTCTGATCAACTTGACATGTCTACACTAAATCGTTCGTAACTTTTGATTTAGATTTCGAAATGACATGAATCCAACACCCACGTTAAGCTAGCTCAATTTTCTATTTTGTAACAAAATTTCTGAGTGAAATATCTATTAAAAAGCCTCCAAGTAACCTAATCTATCCCAAATTGCGTGATGTCATGAATTATGCTTCATTTATAAGCCTTTAATTAAGAAACACCAATGAACAGTTTAAAATGATAATTTCAACTATACGATCAACTTGATATGTCCGCACTAAATCACCTTTAACTTTTGATTTAGAGCTCAAAATGACATGAGTCCAACACCCACATCAAGATAGCTCAATTTTCCATATTGTGACACATTTGAGACTGAAAAAGCTATTAGAAAGCCTCCAAGTAATCCAATGTATCTGAAACTGCGTGATGCAAATGCATTATGCTTCATTTATAACCCTTCACTCAAGGAGCACAAGTGATCAGTTTAGAATGATCATTTTAACTAGTTGATCAACTTGACATGTCCGCACTAAATTGTCTTTAACTATTGATTTAGAGCTCAAAATAACATGAGTCCAACGCCCACGTCAAGCTAGCTCAATATTCCATATTGTGACAACATTTGAGACAAAAGGAGTTACAAAAAGCATCCAAATTAACCAATAGATCCCAAACTGCGTGATTCCATGCATTATGCTTCATTTATAAGTCTTTACTCAAATGACGGGTTTAGATTGATCATTTTAACTAGATGATCATCTTGACATGTCCGCACTAAATCATCTTTAACTTTTGAAATAAAGCTCAAAATGATATGAACCCAACGCCCACGTTAAGCTAGCTCAATTTTTTATATTCAGACAACAATCGAGACTGAAAGAGTTACGAAAAAGCCTCCTAGTAATCCAATGTATCCCAAACTGCGTGATGCCATGTATTATGCTTCATTTATAAGCCTTTACTCAAAGAGCACCACCAATGATCAGTTTAGAATGATCATTTTAACTAGCTGATCAACTTGATATGTCCGCACTAAATCGGCTCTAACTTTTGATTTAAAGCTCAAAATGACTTGAGTCCAACGCCCACGTTAAACTAGCTCAATTTGCCACATTGTGACAATATTTGAGAGTGAAAAAGATACAACAAAGCCTCCAAGTAATGCAATATATCACAAATTGTGTGATTTCATGCATTATACTTCATTTATAAGTGTCTACTCAAGGAACACCAATGATCAGATTATAATGATCATTTTAACTGTTTGATAAACCTGACATGTCTACACAAATCGTGCATAACTTTTGATTTAGAGTTCAAAATGATATAAATTCAATGCCTACGTTAAGCTAGCTCAATTTTCTATATTGTGACAAAGTTTTTGATCGAAATAACTCCGGCAAAGCCTCCAAGTAATCCAATCTATCTTGAACTGCGTGATGCCATGCATTATGCTTCATTTATAAGCCTATACTCAAGAAGCAGCAATGATCAGTTTAGAATGATCATTTTACCTAGCTGATCATCGAAATGACACGAATCCAACACTTACGTTAAGCTAACTTAATTTTCTATATTGTAACAAAATTTAAGTGTGAAATATCTATGAAAAAGCCTGCAAGTAACCTAATCTATCCAAAATTGCGTGATGTCATGCATTATGCTTCATTTATAAGCCTTCAATCAAGAAGCACTAATGATCAGTTTAAAATGATCATTTCAACAATACGATCAACTTGATATGTCCGCAATAAGTCGCCTTTAACTTTTGATTTATAGCTCAGAATGACATGAGTCCAACAACCACGTCAAGCTAGCTCAATTTTCCATATTGTGACAATATTTTAGATAGAAAAAGCTACAACGAATCCTCCAAGTACTCCAATGTATCTAAAACTGCGTGTTGAAATCCATTATCTTCAATTTATAAGGCTTCACTCAACGAGCAACAATGATCAGTTTAGAATGATCATTCTTAACTAGCAGATCAACTTGACATGTCCGCACTAAATCGCCTTTAACTTTTGATTTAGAGCTCAAAATGACATGAGTCCAACACCCACGTCAAGCTAGCTCAATTTTCCATATTGTGACAACATTTGAGACTAAAAGAGTTACAGAAAAGCCTCCAAGTAATCCAATGGATACCAAACTGCTTGATTTCATGCATTTTGCTTCATTTATAAGTCTTGCTTCATTTATAAGGACCACCAATGACCAGTTTAGATTGATAATTTTAACTAGATCATCATCTTGACATCTCCACACTAAATCATCTTTAACTTTTGATTCAGAGTTCAAATTGATATGAACCCAACGTCCACGTTAAGCTAGATCAATTTTTCCTATTCTGACAACATTTGAGATTGAAAGAGTTACGACAAAGCCTCCAAGTAATCCAATGCATCCCAAACTGCGTGATGCCATGCATTATGCTTCATTTATAAGCCTTTAATCAAGGAGCACCAATAATCAGTTTAGAACGATCATTTCAACTAGCTGATCAACTTGACATGTCCACACTAAATCGGCTCTAACTTTTGATTTAAAGCTCAAAATGACATTAGTCCAACGCCCTCGTTAAACTAGCTCAATTTTCCATATTGTGACAATATTTGAGAGTGAAAAGCTACAACAAAGCCTCCAAGTAATCCAATGTATCCGAAATTGCGTGATTTTATGCATTATTCTTCATTTATAAGACTTTACTCAAGGAGCACCAATGATCAGATTATAATGATCATTTTAACTGTTTGATAAACTTGACATGTCTACAGAAATCGTGCGTAACTTTTGATTTATAGTTCAAAATGATATGAATTCAAATCCTACGTTAAGCTAGCTCAATTTTCTATATTGTGACAAAATTTAAGATCGAAATAACTACGACAAAGTCTCCAAGTAATCCAATCTATCCTGAATTGGGGATGCCCTGCATTATGCTTCATTTATAAGCCTATACTCAAGGAGCACCAATGATCAATTTAGAATGATCATTTTACCTAGCTGATGATCCTGACATGTCTGCAGTAAATCGTATTTAACTTTTGATTTATAGCTCAAAATGACATGAGTCCAATGCTGATGAGGACATCAGGTCGTACATCCAGCCAGGAGACCAGACTGGCCGACCAGGAAGCTTGCCCGAGACAGCCGGGCCATTTGGCACGTCTGCCGGACCAAGCAGTAGCGCCGGACACTCGACCAATAGGACCAGACCGGTCAGCATTGCCGGTGGAGAGGCCCAAGCTTCCGGCACACTTGGTGGCGACGTGGATGACACCGCTGGTCCCCTTGGTGATGCCACCGACTCCGGGATCAACTTGGCCGGTCCTGAAGGCATTCCGGCCAGTACCTCGCACAGTCCAGCCGGTACAGCCGATCCAGCCGAGTGCACGAGCATTTCTACTTCTACACAAGGAAACTCAGACCAGATAAGCTACCAGCTTCAGGACATGCATCTAGAGGAAGTCTCCACACCAGTAGTGCCACCAGGAGCAATGACAAGGAGCAGATCAAGAGCACTCTTCCATAAGTTCAGCTTATGGGTCGACAAGCTCCTAGAGGAAGATCGACTAAGGACAATGGGCCAGAAGTGCAAAGAAGAGTCCAAAGGCTTCTCAACAATGCAAGGGACTTCAGAGACTTGGCTTTAGTGGCAAGAGAGGTCAGGGCCCAAAGATTCCTAACCCTACTCCAAGTCGAAGACTAGGAGCAAGGCGCGTGCATGCCACAAGGACGACCACCTTCCATTTCTTCGCCGTGAGGTAAGTAAGGTAAGTTTCAATTCGAATATATGCCTCTTTCTGTTTTGCAGGGTAGGATCTAGATTCTTTACATTTTTGAGTCAAGAACATTTTAGGAATAGGTCCTTTTTCGGTTATACACTTTTGTATCTTTTCGATTTGTGCACTTTTGTAAACATTCCTTTTCTTTATTTGAGTCGACCCTAGAAGGTCAAGCTGTCGAACATATTAATAAGGCTCCTTCCAGCATTGTAGTTCGACAACCTTTTTGATATTAATAAAGTGCGAATTTTCTCTTTACAAGTTTTTCTCTCGAGGAAGCTTGTGCGCTTAGAACCTAGTTGAGACCAGCCCTCCTAGCTCTAAGTTTGTGATTTATCACGAGGTTCATCACCCCTCGTGTGGTTCACTTCACCCTTCCATCAAATACCAACCCAAAACCCCTATCCAAGAAGCCTAAGGTCGAGTTTCTCACCTAAACTTGTCCAAGCAGCCCATGCGCATATAAGCCTTGAATCGAGGCTTGTATCATTTTGGTATCAGAGCTTAAAGCTCCTAAACCAGGTTGTTTCTATCCTTTAGCTTGTTTTGTTTCTTGTTATTGCATTAGTTTAAGTTCCATTCAAGAAAATCAAAAAAATAACTTCTAAACTCATACCGAGTGCGTCTAGATCCTACGTGCATCACTAGGTTCTAAAATCATTCTTGCATTGCTATATTCGCCTTTCCTTTTTGTTAGGATCATATTTCCATTAAATTTAAGTTAAATTAAAAAGAAAAGAAAAGAAAATAGGAAAAATAGCAAAAGATTTCGAATTGGACAGCTAGCAATAGTTGTCAAGAAAATTTCCTTTTATTCAAATCTCCATATATTCGAATTTCCAATTCTCATATTTTCCTTTTTACAAATTTTCTAATAATTTAAGAGTATCATAACTTGTCTTCTATCTTTGTACTACGCAATGGCAGAAGAAAATAGAGAAGCAACCGAAGCCATGATGGCCATGTTCACCACTCTCCAAACACAACTCGCAACAATAGGCGAGAGGTTGGAGCGCGTGGAAAGACCGGTGAGATTCCTGGCCATAAGGCACGTGAGAGCTGAGCAAGACCGTCCTGAGGGTCCTGAGCACCTTAGGACATGGCACGAACAGGAGGAACCCCAGCCAGATGGAGATGAGGACACACAACCTCATAACTATCACCATAGGCCGAGAGGACCTCCACGGCAACCAGAGGCAGAAGATGATGGCTTTGAGCCATATGGTCTTCACCAGAGACCAAGAATGCCTCCTAGACGTCATGAGGATGGAGATGAACACACCTACAACCGGGTAATTCATCCTGATGTTAAACTAACTCCTTCAAGTTTTGCAGGAAAAGTAGACCCCGAGGCTTACCTAGATTGGGAGAAGCGAATGGATCATATCTTTGATCACTACAACCAACCAGGACCTAGGAGAGTCTCAATGGCAGTAGCACAACTCACGGACAATGCCCTCATCTGGTGGGATCGTGAGGTATCTGACAGAAGGAGGAAGAGAATGAGGCCCATAGACTCATGGGTCGACATGAAGGATGTCATGCGACAAAGGTTTGTTCCACCTTACTTTCATAGAGACTTGCAACATCGTTTTCGTACTCTTAAGCAGGGTACTAGATCAGTAGAGGAGTACTATGAAGAGTTCGAGAAGCTAAGGAACAGATTGGAGCTCAATGATGATAAAGAAGCATTGATGGCACAATTCTTGGATGGACTCCAAGAAAGAATCAGCCGCAAGGTGGAAAGGCAAATCTACAATGACTTCAAAGACTTGTTCCACCTATCTGTCCAGGCTGAACAGCACATCAAACGTAAGAGCCAAGACATCCGCAGCAAGCCTAAGACACCTTGGGCACCAAGCAACATGCCTAAGACAGTGGACAAAGGCAAAAGCGTAGAGATCGAGTCAAGTTTCAAGAGCAAGCCTCCTGAACCCACCCGTGACCAGAGAGAGCCTGGTAAGTCTTCTAACCCTCAAAGATCACGTGACATCACTTGTTTCAAGTGTAGGGGTCGTAGACACATCTCAAGGGAGTGCCCAAACAACCCGGTCATGTTGATTACGGAGGCTGGGGAATAT
>JAEVFF010001406.1:0-58046 GCA_018901945.1 Pugionium dolabratum | reverse complement strand
CATAATACACTTGGTTTACGGCTAACTTAAAAAGAGGTAAAATCTGGCATAGGTGTGGGAGACATCACGATTGACCAGGTGCAGGATAGGCTACGATTGACCAGGTGCGATCGAGCGGATGGACATGGTGAACAATGTGCGGTACGATCGGTGTGGTACGATCGGCCATCCGTAGGAAGGACATCGGGCAGGTGTAGGCGGGGCTGCACGATCGGGTGGATGGCCAATCGCTGGAACGACAGAAGGCAGGTATTGGCTCGGTCTGCACAATCGGCCGTCTGTGACAGGATGGCCAATCACATGTGTCTAGGAGCTTGCTGCGGGATTGAACGAGTTTCGCGTGGGATCGGCCAGGTGCGATCACCCGGGTGGCCGATCGCGTGGCCTCCAAGGACATTGGCCAATCTTTCCATGCTCTAGCTCCTTCTCTAACCCTTGGTAACTTGTGTCTATGCGCTGTACCTGAAAACACTAAAAAAAACATACAAGATACAAAATGTATGCTCTAATCTAGAGAATGCAATGCTATACAAGAAAAAATGTCAAAGAATAAATGACCTTAAATTCTAATGAAAATAATGAAAATGGTAATGAAATACATGGTAAAACAATACAAAAACCATGATTATCAACTCCCCCGGATTTGCCTTTTACTCGTTGTCAAGGAAACAAACAAAGACAAACTAAAGAAGAGGTCTGAAGATTAGACCCCCTAACCAAAAGTATGCACAAAGATCTAATCTTAAAATCTTTATCCAAGAATATTATAATTCTTAAATCGAGCCTACTGGTGCCACAATCTCAATCTCAAGTTATGCTACACGCAATCAAGTCTCCTAAGTCCCTAACATTCAATTAGACACATAAGTGAATCTTACAATGTATCAATCAAGAAAAATTCATTCGGTTAGGGAGAAATGGTTTCAAAAGTGAGATGAGGTGGTTAAAATAATAACAAGGGTTCTCTCAAAAGAAATGAAACTTTTACAAAATACTAAGAGTCAAGAACAATAGTGCATACAAGGCCTAACTTCCATCTACCCATGTTCTAGCCCTAGAAAACTTTATTTTAATCTCAACTCAATCTCATCCTATGTGACTTCTACTATTTTAAGGCTTTCTTTAGCCTATACTTTCTCTTTTCTCACTCTGAAATTTTCTTTTATGCACTTTGGGAAAACAATCAATTAAGATGATGAGAATCACTGTTCTTTTTTAGTTCTTTTTATTCTTTTCTCCTCTACTCTTTGATAGATGATCTAGGATTTTGCCTTCCTTAGACTCTTAGAGGAATTTTTAACATTCAATTAATCATATAGGTGAACCTTACAATGCATCAAATAAGACAAGTTCATTTGTCTTGGGAGAAATCATTTCAAAGGTGATATGAGGCAGTTCAATTAAGTATAAGGGTTCTCTTGAAAGGAATGGAGATTCCACAAAATACTAAGAGTCAAGAACAATGATGCATATAAAGCAAGACTTCCATCTACCCATGCTTTAGTATTAGGACTCTTATTTTAAACCCTAATCAATTACATTCTAAAAGACTTGTACCCTTTCAAGGCATTCTTTAGTCTATACTCACCCTTCTCTCACTTTGAACATCTCTTTTAAGAACTTGGGGAAACAATCAACCTAGGACACATGAGAATCACTCTTTTTTTCTAGCTCTTTTTATTTTTTTTCTTCTCTACCCTTTCATTAATGATCTAGGCATTTGGTTTTCTTAAACACTCAGAGTAATTTAACTTCAACACTTACAGCTAACTTTTCCTAATTTCCAAACCGATTCTCATTCCCTTTTCTTATGCACAACCCCAAACATTCCCTTTTTGGATTCCTCTCATTCCCTTTTTCTCATTTTCCTTTCATCTCAAAACCCATACAACCTAAACTATCCAGCTCAAATCCTATCATATGCTAAGCTTGTGATGTGAATCTATCATCTACATGAAACTACTAGTATTTTCGTTCTCAAAACTCAACATGTTTTGCAAAGTAAGCATTCAAGAAAAATGCCTCAAAAAGTGTTCACAAAAAAGAGTAATGTTGGCTTCAAGAAAAGTTTTGGTTTTGGGAGTGGTGTAACCGTGCCAAAGAGGGGGATATGGCCATTCGAGTTAGCAAATGATTGTAAACATATGTAAGAAAACCCTAATGTGTATATTGGTAACCACAAGTTTTAGGAAAGATGCAAAGCAAGATAATTTCAAGTTCAATTCAAGTTTAAGTTCATGGATTTAGGTTCAAATCAAACACATTTCAAGCCAAGAGAATGATCTACCAAGTTGGTTGTGGCCCAAATGAAAAATTTCTCCAGTTTTGAAATGGTACAAGCATCATAATATTCTTAGAAAAGATTCCATTCCTTGACCTAATTGCAACTTTACAAGGTATTCTAATCATTGGTCCGTGTGCATATGAAAACGTAACATGTATGCTCTAGACTTAATCCTAAACAAATGAAATACAAATACAACTATATGGATATCCTATATTTTTTTTTGGATTTTTTGTCTTTCTTATGCATAAGTATATATTAATACATATGATGAAAATGAAATTGTTAGTGTCCTCTTTCTTGGACCTATCTCTCACTATGTCAGTGAGAAAATAAATATGAACGAGAGGTGAAAATAAAACAAAGAAATGAAAATGTGATATTTACAAGTGCGAGTGATTTGGTAGCCTTACTATTGAGAGGAGTTTGTTTTTTACATCTTTTCCTCTTCACTTAGTGGAGGAACTCTATTATCTAATTTTTCTTCTCATTATCTGCTCCTCCTATTTCTCAACCCCTTCTTGTGCTTCCCCATTGGTTCCTTCATTACTATGCTCCTCACTTTCTTCTCCTAACTCCTCCTCGGATGAGATCTATCCAGGTGTTTTCCTGAACTTCTAATGCAGCTTCTCAAGAAGCTTTCTGATCCACTTGTTGATATGCTGTTGAGCTTTTTATGCTTTGTGCAAAATTTTCTTCCGGGTCGTCCTCGGTTTAAAAGGGAGGTCTAGTAGAGCTAGGTGGCGTGATGATCTGTAGCTAGGTGACACTTTGTCATTTCCGTTTTGTTCATGTCTTTTATCTTTGATTAGAGGATTGTGTTGTTTGACGGAGCGGTTAGCCATCGTGCTGGAAAACTATGTTTTCAAAAATACGGGTGTTTGTTCTTTCTAGGTCTGGCAGTTGGAAAATCTTCTGCCAACATCCTCGCCTGCCAAGAAGAATGGGTAGATGGATTCATCTTCGATGTCATTCAAGATCTCCATTTTAACATGTACGAGTAGTTAACGTGTTCTATGGATGCTCATAGTAGAACTTGGTTGGCACTCTAGCTGATGAGGACCTGAGTACAACCATGGAATGAGCCTATGGCATGCGGTACGGGAGGCTCTTGTAACACGGTCAAGGAACAGGAAGCTGAGGAAGGTGTTCATTTTGGCCATTGAGAGTTACCTCAAATATCTTGGCCATACAAAATGACATGGTCAGAGACCCGCCAAACCCTTGCCAGCACTGGCACCACCGGCATAACCAGCCGAGATAGCATGCCGGACATTATATACGGGCCAACCGATGAACTTGCGAAATGGCCATTGGCAATGAAAATAATTTTCTTAATCCAGGTAAGTCTTCTGCATGTACTTGAAATTTAAGTGCCCTAACCCTTTTTGCAGGATTAGACTGCCCATAAACTTAAGATGACAACACTGGGCAAGGAAGGGCCGGAACGAGGCCCATGGACTAAGAGCTTCAAGCAAGAGCACGACAAGTAGAAGAGCTTTAAAACCAAGACCTTAAGGTATCAAATAAACACTTACAAGAGCTTAGAGCAAAAGACCAAGATTCAACACATGCCACGTACCTAACACACACAAATTGCACACTTGCTATTGGTACACGGTCATTTACAAGTAAGACTAAGGTATGATCTATTTATTATATTCTTTCATGATAAAATGGTGCTAAAAACGACCCAACATAAAGTCAAATTCGAATTAAGCACCTTCTACAAAGGAATCACACACAACCCTTAGTTTTCCTTTTTCTATGTCTATGCATTTTTCTAGTTTACATAATGTTGTCATTTCCTTTTGTTTGTGATTTCCGTATTGTAATTTCTTTCATATATTTTGGCGACTAGGTCACGTTGAAGAACCTTTATATACGGTTCTCCTGTAGTCTTGTAATATTTCAACCTTTTTTATATTAATAACGATCAAATTTTCTTTCAAGGGAAAGAACTCTATGAGTTCAACCAAGACTGCGCAGCCACCTCTTTACTTGAACCTTTCATGTTGTATCAAAGAGTATACACCCTCTTTGTAGGCACCTCACATCCCCCATCACTGCCCCCTACCTTGATCGAACGAGAGAGAGAGAGAGCGCTAATTTGTTATAACCTATCTTTATTCCACTACAAAAAAATAGTCGTTTTTGCAACTATATCCGTGGTCGCAAAAAATACGACTATTTTTAGCAACTGATTTGCAACTCCATGTGCGTAGTCACATATTAGTAGCACTTATGAGACTAAATGTTGTATTCGAATATTAGTCGCAAATTGCTAATATGCGACCACATTGCGACCACACGTTGTACTCGCTTCTTGGTCACATTTTTGCGACCAATATACCACGCATTGTAGTTGCTTCTTGGTCGCATTATTTCGACCAGTATGAGACCATGTTGTAGTAGCTTTAACATAGTCGCATATTAGTCATATATTTTGCGACCAATAAGTGACCACGGCATGAGTGGCACTTCAGTCCCAATGTGGTGGCTAAACGATAACGTGATACACATGTACGAAGTAGTTGTACCTAAAAATAAGCGACCACATCACCATGTCGCAAAATAATGGTAAACTAGTGGTAAAATCTTATATATATGCCCCATTTTTCTCCTCTCATTTGTAGAATAAATAAAAAGTGCAAACCTGTGGGGGAGTGGTAGTAATTCAAGAGAGTGGATGTACAAAAGGATTGATAATCAAACAAGAAATATATATACCAAATTTTCAGAAGGGATTGAGCGCTTCATTAAGTTTCCAAGTAGTCCGCCAATACCACAAAGTAGTGGAGGTAATTTTTTTGTCCCTGTATTAATTGCAAAAATGATAAAAAAATTTCGGGACACAAAATTTGGAATCATCTGTATAGTTGATGATTTATGCCAAATTATTCTGTTTGGTATAAACATGGAGAACAACTAAATGTAGAGTTAGGAACAAGTCATTCTGATGATGTGAATAGAAATCAGGTAGGTACCTATGGTAGTGAAGAAACAATAGGTACCTATGGTAATGAAGAAACAATAGGTACCTATGGTAATAGATATGTGGAAATGGTGATCTATGCATTTCGTGATACTACAACTGATGAGTATTATAGTAATCTTCACGAAAAAGGTTTTAATAATATATAAAAGCCTAATTGAGAAGCACAACTCTTTTAAAATATGTTAAAACAAGTTGCGAAAAGTCCATTGTATAATGGTTGTATAAAGTGCACTCACAATTACTTAGCTACTCAGTTCATCAACATTAAGTATTATTTTAATCTTGTTGAAAAATGCATGGACAAGTAGGTGGTGCTATTTACTAAATATTGGCACGAGGAAAATCAGCCGACATGTTCATATTACAAAACCAAAAAAACTAATGAGAAATTTAGCCCTTCCATTTTATACAACTGATGTGTGTGCTCACAATTGTATGATCGTTTGGAAAGAAGATGAAAAATGGAAAAATGTAAATTTTGTGATTCACCATGATATAAGCCAAGTGAGTGTGGGACAAGAATACATTTTAGTTGTATGTGGTATTTACATATAAGCGAATGTATCAAAACGAGAAAAATGTAGCAGCAATGAGGTAACGTGATGAGCATGAAAAATAAGAAAGAGAAATGAGTCATTTATCAGATGCTACAGAGTGAAAGCAAATTCAATGTCTACATACAAGATTTGTTGCTGAATTTCAAAATGTTTATCTTAGTTTATGTACTGATGGGTTCAATCCATTTGGAATATCTCATAATCATTCATTATGGTTCGTGGTTTTCATTTCATACCTGATATATGTATGAAAAGAGTACTTGTTTCTTAAAATTTTGAATTTGGGGCCAAATCATCCGCGTGCTAGTCTTGATATATTTTCATGATCTTTAATTGATGAATTAAAAGAATTTTCGTCTCACTACCATAAAACAAGGATTTTGTGACCACAAAAGGTAGTCGCAAAATCTTTGTCGCAAAATTATTTAGTCGCAAATCAGTCGCACTTTAGCGCCTGATTTGTGACCATAGAAATAGTTGTACAATTTGCGACCAAACATTGGTGACTGTATTTGCGACCAAACATTGGTGATTGTATTTGCGACTACTTTGCGACTCAATTTCAATAACAAATTTTGCCACTACTTTGCAACTACATAAGTAGTTGCAAAAACCGTAGTCGCAAATCAGTCACAAAAGTTTGTGACTGATTTACGACTACGTTATATATTCAGTCACAAATCAGTCACAAGAGTTTGCGACTGATTTGCGACTACGCTATGTATTCATTCGCAAATCAGTCATAAATAATTACAACTGATTTGTGACTAAAGATGAATTTCTTGGAAAATTTACCTGTAGTCGCAAATCGGTGACAAATATTTGCGACTGACTTGTGACTCAATATGAATTTTTCAAAAAAAAAAATGTAGTCTCAAATTAGTCAAAAAAAGTGAGACTCATTTGAGACTGATTTGCGAATACAACCGAATTAGATTTAAAAAAAATAATAATTAACTAAAATATTTTGAAATAAAATTAAAATTTTTTTAAACTAATATTTTTTAATTTTAATTTCAAAATATTTTAATTAATTATTATTTTTTAAAAATTATTTATTATTAATTAATTAATAATGAATATAATTTTTAATATTAGATTAAAACATTTTTGTTTAAATAAATTATTTTGAAATTATAAATATTATTATAATTAAATAATAAATAAATTATATTAATTAATTATTTTATTAAATAAAAAGAAATTAAAAATTAATAATATAAATTTTATTTAATAAAATATAATTTACAAAAAAAACATCTAATTCTCCGGTGATGGAAACTGAAAATCTGATGGCGAAAATGTTGGTGGATTGGTCGACGGTTCACCTGTGCTATCGTTATCCCGCATAAAAGAGGCCAACGCGTGATCCATACATTGGAAATAGCCGAGCATTTCCAAATTGTTAATCGTCTTTTGGTTTTCTTTTTGTTCACCTGCAATTTTATTTTTCTATTTGCGTGTTTTGTTATTTATTACGCATGTTGATTACGTTTTGTTCTTCCCGCTGAGTGTGAGTTTTTAAAAATACCTCACCAATTGAGGCAGGTAGTCCCAAATTATTTTTAAACATATTTTGAAATAAATTATTATTAAATAGAAATAAAATTTATATTTAAATTTAAATATTTTTAAATATTTACCATTTCCTGTTGGATCTGGATGTATGATTTTTGGCCCGTCAAATGCTTGTGCAGACCAAGACCGTACCGAGCGTAGTTGCGGTTATTAGATGATTTGCTATTATTGTCGTTTTATGTTTCTTTTCTCCAGTATTCAATCATTATTTTGTACATAATCGGGAAAATTGAGCTGGGACGTTTGCCAGTTGTATAAACTGTGCTCACCATCCCTTTCATCCGTCTTACACAGACGAAATCAAACTCCTTCCGTACCACCGGAGTGACCATAGAATCCTAGGTGTACGATGGATTTGAATTTAATAATATATTATTATTATTAGTAATTTAAATTTCATCAAAAAAACATTACTTATCGCACATTTGATAAAATATTTGGCAGGTATGACCGTCCAACTGTAGTAGGGGGCGTCAAATTTATTTTTCAAAATTTTGAAATTTGATGGGTTATTGCCAGTTTATACGGGTCAAACCAAATTAATTACAAATATTTTATCGAACACTTAAATTATTTATTTATAATTTATATAAATAAATATAAAAAATAATTAAACTTACCATGTTGTGATCGGTGCAGGTAAATGATACAATACAGTCAAGTACTGGTCCCGCCCCCGGGTTTGTAACAAACTATCAAGTGTGAAAGTTAGTAACAAACTATCAAGTGTGAAAGTTAGTAACAAGCTATCAAATGTGATAGTTTGTTACAAACTATCTAGTGTGATAGTTTGTTCCTCCGTTTCTGTTTCGGATGGCGGAACATCTTTCTCCTCATGCTCGTCCGATTTCTGAAACCCTGTGGCAGGATCGGTTTCAGGAACCGTGTTAGGGGTGAATATGTACTGTGGAGTGAGGTGGGATGCCGCTCTATAAGCGGCGGGTGAGTGGTTCGAGAAAGCCGAATAGTTACCATGGACAGGAGACGACGGGATTTGTCGTATTCTACGATCTCTCATCGACCTACCGTTACTTGCCATTTGTTGGGAATTAGGTTGATGTGTTTAAAAGAATTTTTAGAAATTATGATTGTTGGAAGTGTGAAAATGAGGAAAAGGACTCACGTATTTATAGATTTTTTGCGACCGCACATGTGGTCACAAATGAGTTGCAAAACGCAAAATTAATGAAGTGGTCGCAAATGAGTCGTAAATTTGTGACTGATTTGCTAACACCAATTAATTTGGAGAGAACCAAAAATCGCAAAAACTTTCAAACTCCCACCATTAATTTGGTGGGAATAAAAAAATCTCAAAACTTTCGATTCCCACCAAAAAGGTGGGTGTTCGCAAGTCAGTAGCAAAATTACAACTGATTTGCGACCACAAATTAATTTGGTGGGGGTTTGAAAGTTTTCGAATTTTCAACTCCTACCAAATTAATGGTGGTCGCAAATCAGTCGCAAATTTACGACTGATTTACAACCACCCCCATTAATTCGATAAATTAATATGTGGTCGATAATCAGTTACACTTTTTGCGACTGATTTGCAACCATATTTTATTTTATGTATGACAATCTTTTATTTTCAGTAGTGGTCGCAAATCAGTCGCAATTTTGCAATATATAATATGTACAAATAAATTTTATTTAGGGTTTATGGTATATGTTTTTAGTACTTTGTCACTATTTTGCCACTATATGTAGAGTGTGTGGTACAAGCCTCGATTCAAGGCTTATATGCGCGTGGGCTGTTTGGAGAAGGTTAGAGGAGAAATTCAACCTTAGACTTCTGGATAGGGGGGTTTTGGTTTGGTATTGGGTGAAAAGTGAAGTGAACCACACGAGGGGTGATGAACCTCGTGATAAATCACAAACTTAGAGCTAGGAGAGCTGGTCTCGACTAGGTTCTAAGCGCACAAGATTCTTAGAGAGAAAATTTGTAGGAAGAAAATTCGCACTTTATTAATTATCAAAAAGGTTGTCGAACTACAATGCTGGAAGGAGTCTTATTAATATGCTCGAAAACTTGACCTTCTAGGGTCGACTCAAAGAAAGAAAAGGAAAATTTACAAAAGTGCACAAATGGAAAACGTACAAAAGTGCATAACCGAAAAAGGACCTATTCCTAAAATGTCTTTGACTCAAAAATGTAAAGAATCTAAATCCTGCCCTGCAAAACAAAACGAGGCAAATATTTGAATTGAAAACTTACCTTTCTTACCTCAAGGCCAAGAAATGGAAGGTGGCCGTCCTTGTGGCATGCACGCGCCTTACACCTAATCTTTGACTTGGAGTAGGGTTAGGAATCTTTGGACCCTGATCTCTCTTGCCACTAAAGCCCAAGTCTCTGAAGTTCCTTGCATTGTTGAGAAGCCTTTGGACTCTTCTTTGCACTTCTGGCCCACTGTCCTTTGTCGATCATCCTCTAGGAGCTTATCGACCCATAAGCTGAATTTGTGGAAGAGTGCTCTTATCTGCTCCTTGTCATTGCTCCTGGTGGCACTACTGCGTGTAGAGACTTCCTCTAGATGCATATCCCGAAGTCGGTAGCTTATCTGGTCCCGAGTCTCCTTGCGTAGATGTTGAAAATGCTCGTGTACTCGCTGGATCGGCTGTACCAGCTGGATTGCGCGAGGTGCTGGCCGGAATGTCTTCTGAAACGGCCAAGTTGATCCTAGAGCCGGCAGTGTCACAATTGGGACCGGCGGTGTCATCCACGTCGCCACCAGTTGGGCCGGAGGTTTGGGCCTCTCCACCGGCAATGCCTGATCGGTCCGGTCCTGTTGGTCGACGGGTCCAGCGGTACCGCTTTGGTCCGGCAGACGTGCCAAATGGCCCGGCTGTCTCGGCAAGCTTCCTGGTCGGCCAGTCTGGTCTCCTGGCTGGATGTACGACCTGATGTCCTCATCATTCCCTCCCTCTTCAGTAGGTTTTGTCCTAAAAACTGGTTCATCTGCATGGAAAGGGGCTAAGTCAGTAACATTGAACGTATTGGACACATTAAACTCACCTGGGAGCTCGATCTGGTAGGCGTTGTTATTGATCCTCTCAAGCACTCTGAATGGTCCATCTCCTCTTGGTGCTAGTTTGGAACTCCTTAGGTTTGGGAACCTCTCCTGCCGTAGGTGTAGCCACACCCAATCGCCTGGTTGAAAGATCACCTCCTTTCTTCCCTTGTTAGCATGAGTCACGTACTACCCGGTCGTCTTCTCCAAGTTCTCTGTTACCTTTTGGTGGAACTTTCTTATGAACTCTGCCTTGGATGCTCCGTTGAGGTTGGTCATCTCTACTGGTGGCAGTAGCGTTTGCTCTAATGGTGTGAGAGGGTTGAAACCATATACTACTTCAAAGGGTGTCTTCTTGGTTGCTGAGTGCACGGCTCGGTTGTAAGCGAACTCTATGAATGGCAGGCACTCCACCCAAGTCTTGAGGTTCTTACCTAGTGTAGTCCTGAGAAGAGTTGATAGTGTCCGGTTGACAACTTCAGTTTGGCCATCGGTTTGAGGATGGCAGGTGGTAGAGAAGAGTAGCTTCGTGCCTAGCTTTCTCCAAAGGGTCCTACAGAAATGGCTGAGGAACTTGGTGTCCCTGTCTGATACGATGGTCCTTGGCACTCCATGAAGCCGTACTATCTCCCTGAAGAACAGCTCGGCTGTTTGTGTGGCATCATTAACATTGGCACACGGAATGAAGTGTGCCATCTTGGAGAATCTGCCCGCCACTACAAAGATTGCATCTTTGTGGTTGATCTTGGGGAGACCTGGAACGAAGTCCATTGAGATGTCCACCCATGGATGTGTAGGTATGGGCAGTGGGAGATACAACCCGTGAGGGTGCACTCGGGACTTCGCCTTTTTGCAAGTGATGCACCTTGCACAATGGGCTTCTACTGACCTTTTGATGTGTGGCCAGTAGAAGTGCTCCTTGACCACTACTAGAGTCTTGTCGACACCAAAGTGGCCCATGAGTCCTCCTCCATGAACTTCTCGGATGATAAGCTCTCGTAGTGATCCTTGTGGTATGCACAACCTTCTCTCTCGGAACAAGAATCCCTCATGGATGTAAAAGTTGCCATGACTCTCTGTGCCACACTCCTTGTAGCTCTCAGCAAAGTCAGGATCATCCTTGTATAGGTCATTGATGTGCTCGAATCCTAGGACTTTTGCCTCCATGGTGGATATCAAGGCAAACCTCCTTGATAGTGCATCGGCTACCACATTGTCTTTGCCCTTCTTGTACTTGATGACATACGGGAAGGTCTCTATGAACTCCATCCAACTGGCATGTCTCCTCTTGAGGTTGGTTTGCCCTCTTAGGTGTTTGAGAGTCTCGTGATCAGTGTGGATCACAAACTCCTTGGACAGCAAGTAATGCTGCCAAGTCTCCAATGCTCGGACCAGGGCATAAAGCTCCTTGTCGTAAGTGGGATAGTTCAGTGAGGCACCACTTAGCTTCTCACTAAAGTATGTACAAAAGTGTAGAGATTGGTTCGGCCATCATGCCTGGTCTCTTTGTCAAACTGCCATGGCCTTCCTAGCAGAAGATGGCCAGCTTGTATGGGCACCACGTCGCACACGATTTGGTTTTGGTACTAGCCCACACTGAATGGCACAGTGACCTGCTCATGGATCTTGAGCTCCACTTAGTCATCGAGCCATCTCAGTCTATACGGTCGAGGGTGCCTTATCTTCTCTAGACCTACCTTATCAACCATGTACGCACTAGCAACGTTAGTGCAAGAACCACCATCTATGATGAGGTTACATACCTTGCCCTTGATGGTGCAACGGTTGTGGAAAATGTTCTCCCTTTGGATGGTCTCTGAAGGATCCACCATTGTACTGAGAATGCGTCTAGTGACCAGCACTTCCCCCACATCAGGGTACTCAATGTCACCGTATTCTCCTTCTCGTTCATAGACTTCTTCATCTTGGGATTCATACTCTCCAGTTTCCGTAATCAGCATTACCCGGTTGTTTGGGCACTCCCTGGAGATGTGTTCGCGACCCCTACACTTGAAACAAGTGTTGTCACGTGATCTTTGAGGGTTAGAGGACTTACTAGGCTCTCTCTGGTCACGGTTGGCTTAGGAGGCTTGCTCTTGAACCGTGACTCGATCTCTATGCTTTTATCTTTGTCTACGAGCTTGGGAATGTTGCTTGGTGCCCAAAGCGTCTTAGAACTTGCTGCGGATGTCTTGGCTCTTACGTTTGATGTGCTGCTCAGCCTGGACAAATAGGTGGAACAAGTCCTTGAAGTCATTGTAAATTTGCCTTTCCACCTTGCAGCTGATTCTTTCTTGCAGTCCATCCAAGAACTGTGCCATCAAAGCCTCCTCATCGTCACTGAGCTCCAACCTGTTTCTTAGTCTCTCAAACACTTTATAGTACTCCTCTACTTATCTGGTGCTCTGCTTAATAGTACAAAAACGTCGTTGCAAATCTCTATGAAAATAGGGGGAACAAACCTTTGTCTCATGAGGTCTTTCATGTCGACCTATGAGTCTACGGGCCTTAGTCTCTTCCTCCTCCGGTCAGAAACCTCACAATCCCACCAGATGAGGGCATTGTCTGTGAGTTGTGCTACTGCCATGGAGACTCTCCTAAGGCCTGGTTGGTTGTAGTGATCGAAGATGTGATCCATCCTTCTCTCCCAATCTAGGTAGGCCTTGGGGTCTACTTTTCCTGCAAAACTCGGAGGTGTTAGCTTAACATCAGGATGAGTTACCCAGTTGTAGGCGTGTTCATCTCCCTCCTCATGATGTCTAGGAGGCATCCTTGGTCTCTGGTGATGTCCATATGGGTCGAAGCCATCACCTTCTGCCTCTGGTTGCCGTGGAGGTCCTCTCGGCCTAGGGTGATAGTTATGAGGTTATGCGTCCTCATCTCCATCTGGTTGGGGCTCCTCCTGTTCGTGCCGTGTCCTAAGGTGCTCAAGACCCTCAGCACGGTCTTGCTCAGCTCTCACGTGCCTTATGGCCTGGAATCTCACAGGCCTCTCCACGCGCTCCAATCTCTCGCCTATTGATGCGACTTGCGTTTGGAGGGTGGTGAACATGGCCATCATGGCTTCGCCTGCTTCTCTATTCTCTTCTGCCATTACGTACTACAAAGAAAGAAGACAAGTTATTCTGCTCCTAAATTGATTAGGAGGGTTTTCTTTTATACGGGAATTCAAAAATTGCAAAAATGAAAAATCTGGAAAAAGGAAAAATTTGAAAAATGGAAAGTTTAGAAAAAAATGGAAACTTCCTACAATTTGTGCTAGCTGTCCTAGTCGAATTCTTTTGTTATTTTTCCTATTTTCTTTTTCTTTTCTTTTTAATTTAACTTAAAAATAATGGAAATATGATTCTAACAAAAAGGAAAGTCGAAAATTGCAATGCAAGAATGATTCTAGAACCTAGTGATGCACGTAACTAGATGCACTCGGTTTGAACTTAGATGTTATTTTTTTTTCTTGAATGAGACTTAAACTAATGCAAGAACTAGAAACAAAACAAGTTAAAGGATAAAAACAACCTGGTTTAGGAGCTTTAAGCTATGATACCAAAATGATACAAGCCTCGATTCAAGGCTTATATGCGCGTGGGCTGTTTGGAGAAGGTTAGGTGAAAAACACGACCTTAGATTTATGGATAGGGGGTTTTTGGTTTGGTATTGGGTGAAGGGTGAAGTGAACCACACGAGGGGTGATGAACCTCGTGATAATCACAAATTTAGAGCTATGAGAGCTGGTATCGACTAGGTTCTAAGTGCACAAGATTCTTAGAGAGAAAACTTGTAGGAAGAAAATTCGCACTTTATTAATTATCAAAAAGGTTGTCGAACTACAATGCAGGAAGGAGCCTTATTAATATGCTCGACAGCTTGACCTTCTAGGGTCGACTCAAAGAAAAAAAAGGAAAATTTACAAAAGTGCACAAATGGAAAACGTACAAAAGTGCATAACCTAAAAAGGACCTATTCCTAAAATGTCTTTGACTCAAAAATGTAAAGAATCTAAATCCTACCCTGCAAAACAGAAAGAGGCAAATATCCAAATTGAAAATTTACCTTTCTTACCTCACGGCCAAGAAATGGAAGGTGGCCGTCCTTGTGGCATGCACCCGCCTTGCTCCTAGTCTTCGACTTGGAGTAGGGTTAGGAATCTTTGGGCCCTAACCTCTCTTGCCACTAAAGCCCAAGTCTCTGAAGTCCCTTGCATTGTTGAGAAGCCTTTGGACTCTTCTTTGCACTTCTGGCCCACTGTCCTTTGTCGATCATCCTCTAGGAGCTTGTCGACCCATAAGCTGAATTTGTGGAAGAGTACTCTTGATCTGCTCCTTATCATTGCTCCTGGTGGCACTACTGGTGTAGAGACTTCCTCTAGATGCATATCATGAAGCTGGTGGCTTATCTGGTCTGAGTCTCCTTGTGTAGATGTTGAAATGCTCGTGTACTCGGCTAGATCGGCTGTACCGGCTGGACTGTGCGAGGTGCTGGCCAGAATGTCTTCTGGACCGGCCAAGTTGATCCCGGAGCTGGCGGTGTCACCAATGGGACCGGCGGTGTCATCCACGTCGCCACCAGTTGGGCCAGAGGTTTGGGCCTCTCCACCGGCAATGCTGATCGGTCTGGTCCTGTTGGTCGAGGGTCCAGCGGTACCGTTTGGGTTGGCAGACGTGCCAAATGGCCTGGCTATCTCGGGAAAGCTCCCTGGTCGGCCAGTCTGGTCTCCTGGCCGGCTATACGACCTGATGTCCCCATCAGTGTCACTACAAGAAAACTGCGAATTTGCGACTGCGATTTGCGACTACATATGTGGTCGCAAATATTGCGACCAAATTTGCCGTGGTTTAGCGACCATTTTGCGACTACGGCCAAGTAGTCGCAAATTGGTCGCAAATAAGTGACCAATACCTGTGGTCGCAAATCAGTCGCAATATGCAACGAATTAGTGACTGATTTGCGACTGCTTTGAGACTGATCCTGGTAGTCGCTAATCAGTCGCCAAATAGCGACTAATTAGCGACTACGTATGGAAAATCACGTGGTAGTCGCTAATTAGTCGCAAAATAGCGACCGATTTGCGACTACGGTATGTAGTGGCTCTGCAGTCACAAAATGGTGGCAAAGTGCGAGCATAAAAAACATGTGCGGGTTAGGTATAACGACATTTAAGCGACTACATAGGTGTAGTCGCAAAATAGTGGCAAATCAGTGGCAAAGTAGTCGCAAAGTAGTCGCAAAATGTTGTATATATATGCACCATCCCATTCTCTCATTTGCGAAAGCAAAAGTAAAAAATTTTGTAAAACATGTGGGGAAATTATAACAATTCGAGAGATTTGATGTACAGAAGAATAGATAATGAAACAAGAAATATCTCGGCGGAATTTGCACAAGGCATGGAGCAGTTCATGAATTTTGCAAGTAGTCAACCTATAGCTCAAAGTAGTGGAGGTAAGTTTTTATGTCCTTGTATTAATNGTTCTTCTATGAACTTGACATCTCTAGACACATATGTCCTGTTGTTGCTCAGATCATAACACTTATAACCCTTTTGTGTTGTCGAATATCCAAGGAACATACACTTGATTCTCTTTGCCTCCAACTTGTTTCTTAGATCACCTGGATACACAAAGCACACACACACCCAAATACACGTAAATGATCAATGGAAGGGTTTAGTTTTATTGAGTACCTCAAATGGGGATATGTCTTGCAAGACTTTGGTTGGAATCCGATTGATGAGGTAGCAAGCAACCAAGACTGCATCTCCCCAAAAACTTTTAGGAACATTGGTATGAAACATCATGGATCTTGCTACTTCCATTAAGTGTCGGTTCTTCCTTTCAGCAACTCCATTTTGTTGTGGTGTGTGTGGACAGCTAGTTTGATGTAGTATTCCATGTTTGTTTAATGAGCTTTGAATCTTTGACTTGTGTATTCCCCTCCATTATCTGATCTTAACACTTTGATCTTGGCATTGAATTGATTAGTAACATAATTATGAAAGTTTATAAATGCCTCATAACCCTATCTTTAGATGGAAGTAATGTAACCCATGTATATTTCGATTTCTCATCTATAAAGGTCACAAAGTATTTATTCCTATCTCTAGACATGCAAGGTGAGGTCCAAACATTGGAATGTACTAAATCAAAGCAATGCTCATAAATTGTAGACGATTTAGGGAAAACAACACGATAATGTTTGCCAAGGATACAAGCCTCACAAACTGAGTGATCATAAGCAACATTAGGCATTATTAAGCTTAAAGCACGAGCAGGAGGATGTCCTAATCTAGCATGCCATAAAACATCTTTATTAGCAAAAACACAGGATTTGAAAGCTAAGGAATCCAAATTGCTTGGAGGAGTGTCTTCAAGAACATAGAGCTCATCTTGAGTTACACCACCTCCAAGTATCTTACCACTCTTAATATCCTGAAAGTAAACATTGTTAGGCCCAAATGTAACATTGCAATTGAGGTCTTTAAGTAGCCCTTTTGACAGAAACTAGATTAGACTTAAATTTAGGTACAAAGAATGCATTAGTTTCTTTGTCAAATAGTCTTAATTTTCCGGTTCCTTCAATTTGAATACCCTTACCATCAGCTATAGTTACTTGTCCTAGACATGGTTCAATGTTCTTTAACAACCTAGCATTGCTAATCATATGGTGAGAAGCACCTGAATCCACTACGAACTTATGATCTGGTTTATCAAGCGATTTATGGGAGTAGAGTGTGATACCGGAGAGTTTTGAGGCATAGGCCTTGATGAGATCCTCCAAGTCACTCTTCTTAACATACTCCATGGATACATTCATAGCTAGCTCCCCTCCTTGATTGGATGAACTTGCCAGTTCAGTCGCAACCATTTGAGAGATGTTAGCCTTTGAATCCTTGAACCGGTTTGGCTTGAGATGAGGATGAAGTATCCAGCACTTGTCCTTGATGCGGCCATTCCTCTTACAATGCTCACACATCACACTCTTCCTATCCTCTTGCTTAAACACGCTTTTGTTGGCCATGACTAGTTCTCCTTTACCACCAAACAAACCAATGTTGCCTTGCACCCTTTGAATCCGTGAGCACACCTCTTCGAAATCAGGGAGTTTTGGCTCTCTCAGGATGGACTTAATCACATCCTTAAAGGCTGGATTTAGGTTGAGAAGGAACCCAAATATCTTGTCTTGTTCCTTCCTTTCATTAAGCACCTTTGGATCCATAGAACTTGGTCTCAACATGTCAAGCTCGGACCATGTTGACGGGAAACTTGGTCTCAACATGTCAAGCTCGGACCATGTTGATTGGAACTTGCCTAGGAACTTTGTGAACTCCATATCCTCTTGGTGTAGATCATTGAGAGCCTTCTTAACCTCATACACACGGCTGAGGTTTGAAACATCCCCATACACCCTCTTGAGAGTGTCCCAAAGAGACTTGGCAGTTTCACAATGTGAATAAGCTTCAAGAATGGATGGGTCCAATGAATTTTGGAGGAATCCAAGGACTGATTGATCTTCTTGGAACCACCTAGCTTCTTCTTTTCTTGTTGCCTCATCCTTCTTCTCCTTTGGATCATCTATAGATGGAGTATTATCCTCCAAGATGTAATTCCAAAGTCCTTTGCCACAAATGGCTGTCTTGATGGTTCTTGACCATAATGTGTAGTTCAAGCCTTTGAGAACTACTGGTATCACCGTAGGTTTCAGGCTGGAACTGATTTGAACTGTATCCTCCATTGTTAGGCTTTGAAGAGCTCAAAGGAGGCAGCTTTTATGGTTGAATAAAACTGTGAGTTTTTAGTTTAAAAGCTGAGAGATTTTTGACAGAATTTTAGATTAGAAACTGAGAGATTTGAGTAGAAAATATAAGAAAATGATCTTATGCTCTGATACCATGAAAGAATATTGAGATTAGAGAGGAGAAATGTGAAGAATTGAATCCAGAAACTCAAAGAAAAGCATGAGAAAATGAGAAAATGTCTTAGACTTCTGGAGAAGAATCTCCTAAGAGTATATTCATACATTGAGTCTTTACAGCCCTTTTATAGAGGATTTACAATGTGAACACAAAAGAAAACGAATTCAAACTTGTGGATGAGTTTGAATAGAGGAGGAGCCTGTCAACAACCAATGAGAAGAGAGGGGAAGAGCTGCAGACTGTCTCATGACTGTTTGGTGTGGTTACCAAGACTGTGTGCAGCATGGACATATCCTTTTCACCTTGATTCTTCTCCCAAGACAGCTATTTAACCATTTTAACCATGTGGTTAATAATAACTCCCTCCTTTTTCTTTTCCCTTGTCATTCAAACTGAATTTCGTGTTCACACTTGCCTTGTAGGTCAAGATAGGTCTTATTTGATTTTCCTATGTCAATATCCGTGACAATGCATCTGCCACAACATTCTCTTTACCTTGTTTGTATTTAATGACATACAGAAATGTTTCTATGAACTCAACCCACCGTGCATGCCTTTTGTTCAGCTTCTGTTGGCCCTTTAAGTGCTTGAGTGACTCATGATCAGTGTGAATCACGAACTCCTTAGGCCACAAGTAATGTTGCCAAGTTTGCAAAGCACGGACCAAGGCGTACAATTCCTTGTCGTAGGTTGGATAGTTGAGGGTAGCTCCTCCAAGCTTCTCACTGAAATAGGCTATAGATTTCTTATCCTGCATCAAAACAGCTCCAATACCTATACCAGAAGCATCACATTCTATCTCAAAGGTTTTAAGAAAATCAGGTAAAGATAGAAGAGGCGCATGTGTAAGCTTTTCTTTCAAAGCTTGGAATGAGCTTTCTTGAGCTTGTCCCCATTTGAATCCTACGTCTTTCTTGATTACTTCCATAAGTGGGGCAGCAATAGTGCTAAAATCCTTGACAAAGCGTCTATAGAAGCCAGCTAGCCCATGAAAACTTCTCACTTCTCCTACTGTTTTTGGACTTGGCCATTCCTTAATAGCTTTGACCTTCTCCTCATCAACCTGAATACCATCTGCACTTATAACAAAGCCTAGGAACACAATGTTATCTGTACAAAAAGTGCATTTCTTAAGATTTGCATATAGTTTTTCTTTTCTAAGAACGCTTAGAACCGATGTCAAATGACTAGCATGCTCTTCTAGATTCTTGTTGTAGATTAAGATGTCATCAAAGTATACTAGAACAAAGACTCCTATGAAAGCTCTAAGAACATGATTCATCAACCTCATGAAAGTACTAGGTGCATTTGTTAACCCAAATGGCATGACTAACCATTCATATAATCCATGCTTAGTTTTAAATGCAGTTTTCCATTCATCCCCTTCCTTCATGCGTATTTGATGGTACCCACTCTTAAGATCTATCTTAGAAAAGATTCTGGAACCATGCAATTCATCAAGCATGTCATCTAACCTAGGGATTGGATGGCGATACTTTACCGTAATGTTGTTGATTGCTCTACAATCAACACACATGCGCCAGCTGCCATCTTTCTTTGGCACAAGTAGAACTGGCACAGCACAAGGACTCATGCTCTCCCTGATGTAGCCCTTCTCCATTAGCTCATTAACTTGTCTTTGCAGCTCCTTAGTCTCAACGGGGTTGGTTCTATAAGCTGGTCTATTTGGTAGTGAGGCTCCAGGTACAAAATCAATCTGATGTTCAATGCCTCTGATGGGTGGTAGCCCCTTTGAATTGTCTTCTGGAAAGACGTCTTCATAATCCTGCAAAATAGAAGTCACTTCACTCGGTAATACCGGTGTAATGTTAGTTAAGCTCATGAGAGCTTCCTTATAGATAAACAAAAGAACAGGTTGTTGTGATAAGAGAGCCTTCTTAACTCCACCATTTCTCACAAAAAAACTTGAGTGCTTCTTGTTCTTGTTCTCACAGCCTCTGTCACTTTTGGTGCTTATGGTTTCCTTTGAAGTTCCAGCTGTTTTCCTTTGCTCCAACACAAGCTGATCTTGGTACACCTCGTGTGGTGTTATAGGAACAAGTGTGATCTTCTTACCTTTGTGTTCAAATGAGTGTTGGTTGGTGTAACCATCATGAATGACCTTTCGATCAAATTGCCATGGTCTTCCAAGCAGAATGTGACCAGCCTCCATTGGTAAAACATCACAAAAGATCTCATCTTGGTACTTTCCAATGGTTATAGGTACCTTGACTTGGCTGCTTACCTTCATTTCGCCACACTCATTAAGCCATTGCAGCTTATACGGCTTTGGGTGCTTGAACACTTCTAGACCTAACTTGTTTACCATAGTTTCACTAGCCACATTAGTGCAGCTGCCTCCATCAATAATGATGCTGCAAACCTTTCCTTGGACGTGGCATCTTGAGTGAAACAGGTTCTCTCTTTGCTCATGTTCTTTGGTTTTATTTTGTTGGCTTAGGGTTCTTCTTGTCACCAATAATTCTCCTGCAATAGGAGGTACAAGATGCTCTTCTGAAGAATTAGAAAAGAATTCTTCTTCCTCAGATTCTATTTCACCATTATCCAACAGAATCATGATCTTCTTGTTGGTGCATTCATTCGCATAATGCCCTCTTCCTTGGCATTTGAAACACTTCACATCTCTTATTCTAGTAGATGTAGTAGCTTCAGATTTTTCCTTGACGTCTTGAGTGGTTTTTGAAGGTTTGGAATCAACTTTAGCAATCTGTTTTCCTTCCCTTTGGTAGCTAGGCTTATTGTTAGCTGCTCCATAGCTTGGCCTAGTATAACTTTTTCTTTTTAGCTGCTGTTCCACCAGTATAGATTTGTGCAACATTTCCTCTAGCTCCACATAATGTTCCAGCTCCATTCTATCTTGAATGTCATGGTTAAGTCCTCCTAAAAATCTTGCCATAGTAGCTTCTCTATCTTCTGAAATGTCTGCCCTGATCATGAGGGTTTCCAACTCCTGGTAATAATCCTCAACACTTTGGCTTCCTTGATTGAGTCTCCTTAGCTTTTGGTGAAGCTCACGGTGGTAATGGCTGGGCACAAACCTTTTCCTCATTATGGCTTTCATCTCAGCCCATGTTTCTACTGGATACTCACCATTACGTCTTCTGAAAGTCACCAATTGATCCCACCAGCTGAGTGCATATTCATAAAATTCAGTAGTAGCTATGCGGACCTTGTTGAGCTCGGAATAGTGTTGACAATCAAACACCAGCTCGATCTTCTTCTCCCATTCCAGGTAAGTTTCTGGATCATTTTTGCCATAGAATGATGGTATCTTAAGTTTAAGACCTCTTATGGTGTCATTAAGCGTCACCCTTTCTTCTCTTACACGCCTATGCCTCCTTTGGGTTCTCCTACTCCCTTCACTGCCATGACTATAGTAGGCTTCTATTTCTTCATTATGGCCATGTCTAAAGGGATTCCTGGTTCTCCTTGGACCTGCTTCAGTGTTACTATTGTTCTGAACATCATCAAGCCGCAAATGAATGGCTTCCAGCTCTACTTGTAGTACTTTCTTCATTTCTGCTACTAGAGCCTCCATTAACAAGTTTGGTGCTTCTGAAGTTTGATTTCCTCCTGACATAGCTAATACACTTCAAATGCGTTAAAAATATATGTTCTGAAAAAATATTTTCGATGGAAGATGAAGAGTTACGAGTGTGTTATTTTCTATTCTGAAAATGCAATGGGTTGGGGTCGATTTTGATGTTATAAACTGATGTAATATTGGATAAAAACAACAATGCAATTATATGAATAGGTTTTTTTTCGATTAATCAACTGATGCAAATCGATACACAAGCATATGCAATCTAAATAGATGGAAATAAAGAGATATAGAGATCAATGATAGGGATAACCGATCAGAAGTGTGCTCTAATACCAAATGATGCGAACCTCCCAAGGAATGCACTTCTGGATGCGGTTGAGATAGGCTTTGCAACAGAATGAATCGAAA
The DNA here is from genome assembly GCA_018901945.1 of Pugionium dolabratum. Lineage (NCBI taxonomy): Eukaryota > Viridiplantae > Streptophyta > Magnoliopsida > Brassicales > Brassicaceae > Pugionium > Pugionium dolabratum. The sequence continues at coordinate 35,736 of JAEVFF010001406.1, read as the reverse complement.
TTCAATCAGTTCAAAGGTTGTGGATTGAAGGGTCACACAGTAGCTGCGGAAAGACTACCGATTTACCTAAGATAGTAGCTTAGATATTACACACTAAGGCTACTAAATGTTGACTAAATGATATTACACACCAACAATCAGATTAAGAAGAGAATCACTCTCAATCTTAAGAAAAGAAGCTGTTTTTATTTGAAAAGTTGAATGATCAAGTTTATAACTAAAAGCCCCTATTTATACTATAAAAGGACGTAAATATGAGGAGCCTACAATATTAAATTGGTTACAATTACAAGGGAAGACTTGACCAAAGACCTTGACCAAAGACCTTGACTTCATTAACTTTTATTTTGACTATGAATGTAGACACTTTTCCCCCCCCTTTGATGACGCCAATTTTGAGCATTTTGAATTGAACTCCTTTTGATTTTAAACAACAAATTGGGCTGGTTGTAATGTGATTCATTTGCCTCATTAAAAACCTTACCAAGAAAACCCAATGGGAGAAAACTTGGATAAGGGAAAAAGAGTACAAATGGATCACATACCCATTTGTATGCTTGTCTTGAGCTTGTACTAAAATCAGAGTGCTTTTAGGCACTTCTCCATTCAAGCTCAAGTGAATTTGTTGTGCATTCTCCTTGTTGAGCATGCGGCTGATTGCCTCTTTGAGTTTCTTGGCTTTGGCTCGGGTTAATGGTCCAGCTGGTAGTGCAATAGATTCTTCATGTTCCACTGGTTCATTGCTAGCCATGAGCTTCTCCTTTTGTGTGCTTTCTATGCTCGTATCATAAAGGGAACTCAAGAAATGAGTTTGCAGTTCAGAAAGGAAGGGAAAATAGAAGTTAAAGGGTATTGTGATTCAGATTATGCAACGGATCCAGAAGGAGAATATCGATTTCAGGAAGAGTGTTCACTTTTGGTGGAAATACCATAAGTTGGAAATTGGGTTTGCAATCGGTTGTAGCTTTGTCTACAACAATGGCTGAATACATGTCCCTAACTGAAGCAGCTAAAGAGGCAATATAGCTGAAAGGGATAACAACATAATTGAGTTTTGAACAAGATAGAGTAGACATCATGTGTGATTCTCAAAGTGTGATTGCAGTGTTTAAAAATGCAGTGTTTCATGAGAGAACTAAACACATTGATGTGAAAGTTTATTTCATAAGTGAAAAGGTTCTAGAAGGGAAAATTGCAGTGATAAAGATCTCAACAGTATGGAATCCTGATATCCTAACTAAAATCGTTCCAGTGAGCAAGTTTCATGATGCATTGAAGCTGCTAAGAGTATGCAGTTACTAAAGATACATCACATCCGAGGTTGGAAATCAGTTAACACTAAGGAAGAGTCGAAAAGTTAAAACCAAAGAGGAGCTTTGTTGAATTATTTGGTTCTAACTCAAGTTTTACTTAAAGTTAATTTCAGGTGAAAAGTACAAGTGAAAGACCAAGAAGTACAGTTATTTCTAAGAAGACAAGAATGTTGTGTCTTAGGCAAATAAGGCAAATAAGTCACAATCTCTCTAATATACTCCTACTGTCGACAAGAGCAGAATCAAGATATGAGAGTAAGTCAACTCTCACAGCCGATAAAGGTACATCAAATATTCAGAGATTTGGGGAAAAACAACAACCCTAACCGTACCTATTCATGCAAGCATTTCTATTGTTGTAATTGGAGGTATAAATACGTAAAACTCGAACAAAAACTAGCGAAGAGCAAGGTTGAAAACCGAGAGAGATTATTGAGAGAACTCTTGTAAGAAAAGTGTATTAAGGACTCGAGTTTGAGCCAAGCTACCCTAGTGGATTTCCGAGTACTAATCTTGACCAGACGTAAGGATTCCGGTTTGGAATCCAAAACTCGTTAACTCCCATGTTCAGTTCTGTTTCTTTGCATTCACTTTCTTCTATCTCTCCTTCTTCTTCTCCATCCGGAACATTTGCAAAGTCGAAAGGATTAGTAAACCAACAAGAAGGAAGCATAATCGTAAACCGGAAATAAACATCTCAAATTAATATTGGTCCAACAAAAGTGTTCATATTATACAATTCAATGTTTTAGGTTTGTAATGAGTGTAATACTGTCAAGATGTGAGAAATTAACAACATGGCGTGTTAAAGTGTTCATATTATACAATTCAACGTTTATCTTTGTAATGAGTGTAATACTGTCATCTATGATGTTATCAAAGATGTGTTGATGCGTATCTATACGAAATTTGTTAGAGTCAACTATGTTTTAAAAGAAATGCTAAAAATCAAGTTATAAAAGTAAGATATAAATAATTTGGATGTGAGATTAATTGTTTTTTTGTATAGATAGTAAAAATATAAATGGTAACTTGATCAATGTTTTGCTCTTTTCAAAATTCTTTATCGAAAAACATAATGATTACAATTGAAATGTAGAAATAGATCGTTCGATGTATTTTCGCTTTCCATTAAGAACATTTGGTCGGTTGATCCTTCCTTGTCTTTGTCTTTGCTTTTGGTTTAAATAATTAGTTATGTCGTGGAATACATCAATTTTGGTAACTTGTGTTGTTTCTTATTGGACCCTGGATAAAGTTTTCTTGATCTAAAATAAATGCAAAACATATTTGTTAGAAAACCTATAAAACATGAATAAAGTTTTCTCTTATTGGACCCTGGATAAAGTTTTCTCTTATCATATAAAACATGAATTGTATATATTAAAAAGAATTGATCATTAAGTTAATACATTTTTGGAAAATCAAACTTACATTTTTACTTTTTTTTTTGTATGTTCATCCATGAACCTTTTTTAGATATATGTAATTTCTTATTCATTTGTATTTTTGGTGTTTCCGCTATATGTAATATTGAGGAGACTTACTAATACAACAGATGAGACCATGCCAATATTTTGTTATTATAATTATGATATATATTCCTTAAATATGAAAAACCATTAAAACACATTATTATAATTAGATATATAAAATCTAAATGTAACAGCATTAGTCTCTATATATAAACCATCTAACAGAATTTAGTATTTGATTTTTTAACATATAATAAAATGTTTAAATTTGGTTGGTCTGTTAATAAAATATGTTCATTAATTTTTCTATTATTAAAGTGTACTATAAGATGCTTTTTGTACTCCCCATTTATATTTTATATTTTTCTTTTCGGAGAATAATTTGTACTCTGTAAAATATGGTTGAGTTTTGTTATAAGGTTACTTATCGATTAATCCTAAAAAGTTTATTGAATGCAAGTCTTTTTATATAATGATACTGATTATTATTAAAATGAAATAATCATTATTAAAATAATAATTAATTAATAACAATTAAAATTATAGCTTATATAAAGGAAAAATTATATTTGAAATTTTTCGGAGTGAGTAGGTTTTTTTTAATTCAAAATCTTACATTTATATAAGATCAACTGATTTGGTATTGAGAAACATTCTTTACCTTTTCTCACATTCTCTCTTCAAAAACCTTTTACACCATCGCTTTATGATTCCTCTTAACAATTTTTTATTGTCTTATTCAATCATTTTTGGTTCGTCAATCTTATCTTAGTTTCTTACACTTCTCTTGTCCCAGTCTTATCTCCATGAAAATTTGTATAGTATGTGTAAATAATTGAAATATTATACATTTATGGTAGAAATAAGATTTTATCGATATCTACTTTCATAAATTTGAGGATGCGTAAAATAAAATATCAAAAAATTAGAAAAATAAATAGAACTATGAATTAATGATATAAAATCATCTAAGAGAAAATATAAAATAGTTATGAATAACTGAAACGAACTAAATGATAAATTTAATATTAACAGGACAAAGATCTCAAGAAGAAACAAAGATGACTAAATTTTGAGAATCACTCTCTTGAGAATCTGTTTCTTCTCATATGTATAACTTGTATTTGTTATCTTTGAAATGCTCTCTCTAATATTTGATCTAGTTATTCCGAAACGTAAAAAGAGGACACAAGGAATTATGAGTTCCCAATATCCAAACCAGGATCTTGTTACGTCTCAACAAAAATCACCAAACAGCAGCTTCAAAGAATATTGTTTACCTCACCCCAGCTCACGTCACTCACCGTACAAGTGAAATCTCAAGAGCTCTTAATGAAGAAGATAAACACAGATAAGATCATTCACCCTCTCATCACTTACCATCTAATTTAGCTCACTCGATTTTACAGACGCAAAACAATGATGATACACATATATTCTATTAGATTCCTTTACTACTAATTTCTGCAACTCTATATACTCCGTTTTTTTTTGTTAACTCACTGTAAACAAACGGCTAACAAACTCTTCTTTTATCTCTGTGAACCAGTTTTTACCAGCTGCAAATGAAGAATGTGGACTTCTTCGATTAAGACATTGCGACATGTTTTCGACATCAGTCCAAAACACATGAACATTTCGTAATAAGGCCCAAAGTGTTCTGAAACCCAATCGTTTCCTTCCCGACAAACTCCACCTCGATTGCTTTCAGACACAACCCGAGAAACACTCCACCTGTTTCTCTATGTCTTCACGAAACTTCATTAAAAATTTTTTCTTCTTTTTTCTTCGACATTTACCTGTCAAAGAACAAACTCTAGCTTTCGAAATTTCTCCGAAATCAGCAACTGAGTACTCTCAGATTGCTTAACCCTTCTTCAAATTTCTTCGTAGGCACTGATTTGGTCAAAATGTCAGCTGGATTTACATCTGTACTGATTTTCAGAACCACCATCGATCTATTTTCCACCAAATTTCTAATGAAATTATAACGAACTTGGATGTGTTTAGTTCGCTCATGGAAGACACTGTTCTTAGCCAAGCACAATGCCTCTGTAAATCGCTGAACACAGTCACAACACTCTGCGGAAACCCAAGTTCAGAGGTAATTGCCTTTAACCACGTAGCTTCTTTCCCAGCTTCTGAGAGAGCCATGTATTCGGCTTGTGTAGTAGATAATGCAACTATCTGTTGTAGACCAGAACGCCACCTTACTGTATGTTCTCCAACCTGAAAAATATACTCTGTAATCGAACGTCTTCGGTTTAAGTCTGCTGCGTAATCACTATCACAATAACCCCTAATAGAAAACTCTGTAGTTTTCTTAAATGTTAACCTGTGACTTTTTGTTCCGTTTAAATACCGTAAAATCCATTTAACAGCCTTCCAATGTTCACTGCAAGGTGCACTCATGAATCTGCTCACCAAACCAACAGCATGAGAAATATCTGGACGAGTGATGACCATTGCGTACATCAGGCTGCAAACCGCATTGCAGTAAGGTACACATTTCATTTCTAGCTCTGCTTGATCCTTTTCATGATCTTTTGTACTAGATAGCCTAAAATGAATACCCATAGGAATCTAAACTCGTTTAGCATCTGTCATACCAAAACTTTTCAACACCTTTTCAATGTAGTTTTGCTGAGACAGTTGTAGAATTCCTTGACTCATATTTCTAATAATGTCTATACCCAAAATCCTCTTTGCCTGCCCGAGATCCTTCATCTCAAATTCTTTACTTAAGAGTACCTTAAGCTTTTCAATATCAGCCTTGTTTTTAGCAGTTATTAGCATATCATCTACATAAAGTAGAAGATAAATGAATTCATCACAGCTATATTTTCTGAAATAGACACATGTATCCAACTTACTTCTTGTGTACCCATGTGTCCTCATAAAATGATCAAACCGCATGTTCCACTGTCGTGGTGCTTGCTTAAGCCCATAAAGTGATCTTTGCAGTAAGCATACCTTATTTCCTTTTGAGAAACCCTCAGGTTGATCCATTAGAATTTTCGCATCTAATTTTCCATGCAAAAAGGCTGTTTTCACATCTAATTGCTCCAATTCATAATCCTGATTGACTACCAAAGATAACACAAGTCGAATAGTAACATGCTTAACGAAAGGTGAAAAAACTTCGTAATAATCAATACCTTCGATCTGTGAGAAGCCTTTTGCAACAAACCTTGCCTTGAATCTAGGCTTCTCAACACCTTGGATTCCTGGCTTATATTTAAACAACCATTTACACCCTATTGTTCTCTCTTTTTCAAGTCTTTGTATCAAAATCCAGGTTTCATTTTTATACAAAGAATCCATTTCTTCCTTCATAGCTGGTAACCACTGCTTTTTGTACTTACTCTGAATAGCTTCTTGGCTCATCTTCTTCCAGAAAGTGAGCCATATTTAGAGCATAGGCTACAACATCACTATCGTCAAATCTGCTAGGTAGTTTTGCTGGAGGTCTACGAGTTTTGTCTCTCGCTAGCAAATAATTTTCTAACCCACTGTTGTCTGAATCAATTTGTTCTTCTTCTGAATCACTAGATGATAACTGATGTGATGCTGAGGCATCTCCACCTTCAGCTGATATACCATCAATAGGTGATATGTCTAGTTGTTCATTAGTGTTTTCAGACACAGATTTTTCTCCTAGTAGGATGAAAGATACCTTTTTCACTTTCTTTATCCCTTCATCTGTGATCTGTTTTACATCTTTAAACACAATATCTTCACAGAAGACTACATCAAGGCTAATCACACACTTGTTTTCCTCCTCACTCTAGATTTAGTAGCCCTTTACACCTTGTGGATACCCAACAAATATATCTCTTTTTGCTAGTGGTTTCAATTTACCTTGATCAACATGATAATAAACCACACGTCCAAATCTCCTTAAATGTGAGTATTCCACTTTTCTTTCTGACCAAATCTCCTCTGGTATCTTAAATTCTAAAGATGATGTAGGAGTTCTATTCATCAGATATACCATAGTTGTTGATGCTTCAGCCCAGAACCTTTCACCAAGACCAGTTTCTGATAATAAACAGCGTACCTTCTCAAGTATAGAACGATTCAACCTTTCGGCAACACCGTTTTGCTGAAGTGTATAAGGACAAATCTTGTGCCTTACTATACCGTTTACTATGCAAAATTCATCAAAAGCCTTGTTGCAAAATTCTAACCTGTTGTCGGTTCTGAGTACCTTTACTTTCTTTTCACTCTGATTCTCAACAAGTGCTTTCCACTCAACAAATTTACTGAATGCCTCATCTTTAGTCTTAAGAAATTAAATCTAAGTTTTCCTGCAGAAGTCATCCACAAATGTGATATAATATTGCCACTTGGACAGACTAGGTGTTACGTTTGGCGATCCCCATAAATCTGAATGGATATACTCTAATATGTTCTGTGATGTATGTTTTCCTCCTTTAAAGTAAGACTTGTGAGTTTTACCAAACATACAAAATTCACAATTTTTCAGGTTCGATATTTCATAGTCCTTTAGCACTTCTTTCTTGGCCAAATCTGTAGATTTTTCTGCCCCACATGTGCTAGACGACTATGCCAGAGATTTTCCAAATAAGCTGACCTCAAGGCTGAATTTTCAAACTCTTGTACTGGTTTACTATCAAAGAAATACAATGTATCCTTGTAATCACCAGCAAGTACTTCTAGATCACCTTTTAAAACTTGCAAACGATAGTTTTTTTATTTATACCAGCACCCCTGTGTTTCTAGCTGTCCTAATGAGATTAGGTTCCTTCTAGCAGTAGAATAGTAGCATACCTGAGTTAATATTACAACAGTGTTATTGTAGTTGATTAACTTTACTTTTCCTATGGCTGTAATGTCACAGTGTGTGTCATTACCTACTAGAATTTTCCCACCATCTATTTCTTCTACTGTTAGTCAAATCACTCTCTTGAGAATCTATTTCTTCTCATATCAAACATCAGGTCCTTTATGAAAGTCATATGGTACGAGCATCCAGAATCAAACACCCAGCCATCTCTTGTCTATTGACTTGATGCTGTTAACACAATTGGTTCAGACCAATCTGCTTTACCAACGCTTACTTCTGCCCTATCATCTTTATACTGATTTGTGCTTCGTTGCCCTTTCTTAGGGCAATCTTTCTTGAGGTGATATTCACTGCCACATACCCAACATGTTCTTTTATACTTAGAACTTGACTTACTCATGCTATTATTTCTTCCCTTTGTTTTATCTGTCCTGCCTCGTGTTTGAACAAACAACCCTTCACTGGTTGTTTTCTTGTACCCACCCTCCTCCTTTAGCTCAAGTTCAATCGAATAAGCTGAGCTAGTAATTTCTTTAAGTGTGATTGTATCTTTCACACTACTGTACTTGAGGGTGTGTACAAGATGTTCAAATCTCTTGGGCAGACTATTCAGAAGTATTGCTGCCTCATCCTGCTCACTCATTTCTACTCCAAGACTTGATAAATCCGAGATTAGCTTATTAAATGTATCAAGATTCTTGTCTAGATTCTTGTCTTCATCCATTTTAAAGCTGTAAATTTTTTTTTCCAGATAAAACCTATGAGGTAATGACTTGACCTGATAAATGGACTCGAGTGCATTCCACATATCGTAAGCCGTAGGCTGTTTCAATACCTTCCTTAATACAATATCAGTGAGACTTAGACTTAGCATATTTCTGACTCTTCTGTCCTTTGCTAACCAGTTAGGATCAACTTTTGTATCTTGATCAGACGTTTCAAATTGAATATTTTTCCCTTATAGATCTATCACTGTTGGTTTCTCCAATACAGATTCAAGACCTAGAATCTCCAATTGGGCTAGAACTTTATGTTTCCACAGTGAAAAATCCCCTTCACCGTCAAACTTTTCAACTTCAAATCATCCAAGTGTAGGTTCCATGTAAAAGGTACGATTATACTTAGGAAGATTTACCAGATAGCAATCAGTGTACAAAATATAGTTTCCAAGAGAGTCTTAAGAAACACTCAGATGGATTGATAAACACCCAACAAGGTCAGGTGTTAGAACGATCTAAAGAGTTAAATCTTTATGGCTCTGATACCACTGTTAGTCCAACCACTCTCCTGAGAATCTGTTTCTTCTCATATGTATAACTTGTATTTGTTACCTTTGAGATGCTCTCTCTAATATTTGATCTAGTTATGCAGAAACGTAAAAACATGACACATGGAATTATGAGTTCCCAAGATCTAAACTAGATCTTGGTACGTCTCAACAAGAATCACCAAACAACAGTTTTAGAGAATATTGTTTACCTCACCCGAGCTCACATCACTCACCGTACAAGTGAAATCCCAGGAGCTCTTAATGAAGAAGATAAACACAAATAAGATCACTCACCCTCTCATCACTCACCATCTCATTTAGATCACTCGATTTTACAGACGCAAAACAATGATGATACACATATATTCTCTTAGATTCCTTTATTATTAATTTCTACAACTCTATATATTCCCGTTTTCTTGCTTGTTAACTCATTGTTAACAAACGGCTAACAGACTCTTCTGTTATCTCTGTGAACCAGCTTTTACCAGCTGCAAATAAAGAAGGTGGACTTCTTCGATAATTAACACATTGCGACATGTTTTGGACATCAGTCCAAAACACATGAACATTTCGTAATAAAGCCCAAAATGTTCTGAAGCCCAATCGTTTGCTACCTGACAATATACAATTATCTTATGAAATATAAAAATATATGTAAATTTATGCATAAAGTGATAATATGTAGATGAAATTTGGAAAAATTATATGATGGTTTTCTTTGAAATAAAAACAAATTTGAAAATATAAAACCTTTATAATCTTTGTTTTTAACTAAAACATTCCAAACTATCTATTGGGATAGGTGACAGCAATTTTGATTATAGTTATAGTGTCCGAGTTAAGAAACTTTATTTTGATTACAAATGCGAGAAGAAGGAAAGTGGGAAAAAGATATCACTTAAAGGAATTTCGGATTTTTAGTCTAAATAAATGATATCTGAGATTGTGCGAAAATCACAAGATAAACGGATGTCTTTTTTTTTTCCAAACCTTTTACTCTTACTATTTGAATAAGCTCCACTATGAGCAATACTCATGTCGGAGTTTTTGAAAGAATAGAAATATTAAAAACATTCGAACACGGGTTGAACACAAATATTTACGTGTGCAAACTCACACAACTTTTATTAGAAATTTTTTAAACAAATTCCATATAACCTGTTTAATAAGCTTTATACGACGTCACCCTTAACTCGCCCCTGAATGATTTCTAATCTACCCGAACTCACCTGTGCGACACCTGTCGCACACACTCTTTGTACACTCGCCAAGTTTTTTCTTAACCCACGAACTACCTCTTTTTCTGACTCTAAAAAAACCTAAACTTATGACTTTTCATCATACAACTATTTATATGACTTCCTAGGAAATCTTACACCAATATTTAGTAAATCTCTAATATTTACTAAATATGTCATTCCTTATTGTGTAGATTTTTGTCTTGCACAATTTCTCCAGAGCTCATCCACTTGTGACGCGCCACATCACACTTATTGAGCTCCAATCAGATTACACCACATGTGCAACGTCCACTTGGACAACCCTTCGCTGTTGCACAACCTGTGCAACGTTCACCCTATTGTGCAGAGTCTTGTCTTGCACAATAGTCTTTACTACTCATCCATCTATGGCATACCTCAGCACACTTCATGAGCTTCAATCATACTGCACCACCTGTGCAACGTCCACCTGGACAACTCTTCGCTGTTGCACCACCTGTGCAACATCCACCTCATTGTGCAGAGTCTTGTATTGCATAATAATGTTCACTGCTTGATACAAGCCTCGATTCAAGGCTTATATGCGCGTGGGCTGTTTGGAGAAGGTTAGGTGAGAAACTCAACCTTAGACTTCTTGGATAGGGGTTTTTGGGTTGGTATTCGATGGAAGGGTGAGGTGAACCACACGAGGGGTGATGAACCTCGTGATAAATCACAAACTTAGAGCTAGGAGGGCTGGTCTCGACTAGATTCTAAGCGCACAAGTCTCTTTGAGAGAAAGCTTGTTGGAAGAAAGTTCTACTTTATTAATATCAAAAAGGTTGTCGAACTACAATGCTGGAAGGAGCCTTATTAATATGCTCGACAGCTTGACCTTCTAGGGTCGACTCAAAGAAAGAAAGGAAAGTTTACAAAAGTGCACAAATGGAAAATATACAAAAGTGCATAACCGAAAAAGGACCTATTCCTAAAATGTCTTTGACTCAAAAATGTGAACAATCTAGATCCTACCCTGCAAAACAGAAAGAGGCATATATTCGAATTGAAACTTACCTTACTTACCTCACGGCCAAGAAATGGAAGGTGGCCGTCCTTGTGGCATGCACACGCCTTGCTCCTAGTCTTCGACTTGGAGCAGGGTTAGGAATCTTTGGGCCCTGACCTCTCTTTCCACTAAAGCCCAAGTCTCTGAAGTCCTTTGCATTGTTGAGAAGCCTTTGGACTCTTCTTTTCACTTCTGACCCATTGTCCTTAGTCGATCTTCCTCTAGGAGTTTGTAGACCCATAAGCTAAACTTGTGGAAGAGTGCTCTTGATCTGCTCCATGTCATTGCTCCTGGTGGCACTACTGGTGTAGAGACTTCCTCTAGATGCATATCCTGAAGCTGATAGCTTATCTGGTCTGAGTCTCCTTGTGTAGAAGTTGAAATGCTCGTGTACTCGGCTGGATCGGCTGTACTGGCTGGACTGTGCGAGGTACTGGCCGGAATGCCTTCTAGACCAGCCAAGTTGATCCCGGAGTCGGCGGCATCACCAATGGGACCGGCGGTGTCCTCCACGTTGCCACCAATTATGCCGGAGGTTTGGGCCTCTCCGCCGGTAATGCTGATTGGTCCGGTCCTGTTGGTCGAGGGTCCGGCGGTACCGCTTAGGCCGGCAGACGTGCCAAATGGCCCGGCTGTCTCAGGCAAGCTTCCTGGTCGGCCAGTCTGGTCTCCTGGCCGGACATACGACCTGATGTCCTCATCATTCCCTCCCTCTTCAGTAGGTATTGACCTCAAAACTGGTTCATATGCATGGAAAGGGGTTAAATCAGTTACGTTGAACGTGTTGGACATATTAAACTCACCTGGGAGCTCGATCCGGTAGGCGTTGTTGTTGATCCTCTCCAGCACTCTGAATGGTCCATCTCATCTTGGTGCTAGCTTGGAACTCCTTAGGTTGGGGAACCTCTCCTGCCGTAGGTGTAGCCACACCCAATCACTTGGTTGAAAGATCACCTTCTTTCTTCCCTTGTTGGCATGAGTCACGTACTGCCCGGTCCTCTTCTCCAAGTTCTCTGCTACCTTCTGGTGTAACTTCCTTATGAACTCTGCCTTGGATTCTCCATTGAGGTTGGTTATCTCTGCTGGTGGCAGTGGCGTTTACTCCAATGGGGTGAGAGGGTTGAAGTCCATTGGAGTAAAATGGTGTCTTCTTGGTTGCTGAGTGCACGGCTCGGTTGTAAGCGAACTCTATGAATGGCAGGCACTCCATCCAAGTCTTGAGGTTCTTCCCTAGTGTAGTCCTGAGAAGAGTTGATAGTGTCCGGTTGACAACTTCTGTTTAACCAACGGTTTGAGGATGGCAGGTGGTAGAGAGGAGTAGCTTCCTCCAAAGGGTCCTCCAGAAATGGCTGAGGAACTTGGTGTCCCTGTCTGATACGATGGTTTTTGGCACTCCATGAAGCCGTACTATCTCCCTGAAGAACAGCTTGGCTGTTTGTGTGGCATCATTGACATTAGCACATGGAATGAAATGTGCCATCTTGGAGAATCTGTCCACCACTACAAAGATTGCATCTTTGTAGCTGATCTTGGGCAGATCTAAAACGAAGTCCATTGATATATCCACCAATAGATGCGTCGGTATAGGCAGTGGGAGATACAACCCATGAGGTTGCACTCAGGACTTCGCCTTCTTGCAAGTGATGCACCTTGCACAATGAGCTTCTACTATCCTCTTGATGTGTGGCCAGTAGAAGTGCTCCTTGACCTTTGCTAGTGTCTTGTCGACACCAAAGTGGCCCATGAGTCCTCCTCCACGAGCTTCTCGGATGATAAGCTCCCGTAATGATCGTTATGGTATGCACAACCTTCTGGTGGTATCCACTTTTGAGGTCTATCTTGGAGAAGACTGCGGCTCCACTCAACTCATCTAGCATGTCATCCAGTCGTGGTATTGGATGCCGGTACTTTACTGTGATGTTGTTGATTGCTCGGCAGTCCACGCACATGCGCCAAGTCCCATCCTTCTTGGGCACTAGTAGCACTGGTACGGCACATGGACTGAGGCTCTCTCGAACATATCCTTTCTCCAGGAGCTCCTTGACTTGCTTCTCAAGCTCCTTGGACTCCTCTGGACTCATCCGGTAGGCTGGCCGGTTGGGCAGGGCTGCTCCGGGCACTAGATCAATCTGGTGTTCTATGCCACGTAAAGGAGGCAAGCCTGCTGGTATCTCCTCTGGAAATACATCCTGGAACTTGTTGAGGAGAGTTGCTACTTCAGGAGGTAGCTCTACCTGTCCCTGTTCTACACTCAAAACTTCTTTGAAGACCATTAGTAACATTAAATCCTTCGAGGCTAAAACTCTCCGGACATGGCTTGGTTGAATAAGAAAATTAGACTTGATAAGTTTCTTTTCCTTACTCATTTGGAGTTGTAGCTTGTGTACCTGAGCAGGTGTAAGAGGAGCTAGGCTGACCTTTCTCTTGTCATGCACGAAGGTGTAGAGATTGGTTCGGCCATCATGCCTGGTCTCTTTGTCAAACTGCCATGGTTTTCCTAGCAGAAGATGGCCAGCTTGCATGGGCACCACGTCGCACACGACTTGATCCTGGTACTTGCCCACACTGAATGGTACAATGACTTGTTCATGGATCTTTAGCTTCACTTTGTCATCGAGCCATCTCAGTCTATATGGTCGAGGATGCTTTGTCTTCTCCAGACCTAGCTTATCAACCATATATGCACTAGCAACGTTAGTGCAAGAACCACCATCTATGATGAGATTACATACCTTGCCCTTGATGGTGCAACGGCTGTGGAAGATGTTCTCCCTTTGGATGGTCTCTGAAGGATCCACCATTGCACTGAGGATACGTCTAGTGACCAGCACTTCCCCCACATCAGGTACTCAATGTCACCATATTCTCCTTCTGGCTCATAGTCCTCTTCATCTTGGGACTCATATTCTCCTGCCTCCGTAATCAGCATGACTCGGTTGTTTGGGCACCCCCTTGAGATGTGTCCACGTCCCCTGCACTTGAAACAAGTTATGTCACGTGATCTTTGAGGGTTAGAAGACTTACCAGGCTCTCTCTGGTCACGGGTGGGTTCAGGAGACATGCTCTTGAACCTTGACTCGATCTATATGCTTTTGCCTTTGTCTACGGTCTTGGGCATGTTGCTTGGTGCCTAAGGTGTCTTAGGCTTGCTGCGGATGTCTTGGCTCTTACGTTTGATGTGCTGCTCAGCCTGGACAGATAGGTGGAACAAGTTTTTGAAGTCATTGTAGATTTGCCTTTCCACCTTGCGGCTGATTCTTTCTTGGAGTCCATCCAAGAATTGTGCCATCAATGCTTCTTCATCATCATTGAGCTCCAGCCTTTTCCTTAGCTTCTCGAACTCTTCATAGTACTCCTCTACTGATCTAGTACCCTGCTTAAGAGTACGAAAACAACGTTGCAAGTCTCTATGAAAGTAAGGTGGAACAAACTTTTGTCGCATGAGGTCTTTCATGTCGACCCATGAGTCTATGGGCCTCATTCTCTTCCTCCTTCTGTCAGATACCTCACGATCCCACCAGATGAGGCCATTGTCCGTGAGTTGTGCTACTGCCATTGAGACTCTCCTAGGTCCTGGTTGGTTGTAGTGATCAAAGATATGATCCATTCGCTTCTCCCAATCTAGGTAAGCCTTGGGGTCTACTTTTCCTGCAAAACTTGGAGGAGTTAGTTTAACATCAGGATGAATTACCCGGTTGTAGGTGCGTTCATCTCCATCCTCATGATGTCTAGGAGGCATTTTTGGTCTCTGGTGAAGACCATATGGCTCAAAGCCATCATCTTCTGCCTCTGGTTGCCGTGGAGGTCCTCTCGGCCTATGGGGATAGTTATGAGGTTGTGTGTCCTCATCTCCATCTGGCTGGGGTTCCTCCTGTTCGTGCCGTGTCCTAAGGTGCTCAGGACCCTCAGGACGGTCTTGCTCAGCTCTCACGTGCCTTATGGCCTGGAATCTCACCGGTCTTTCCACGCGCTCCAACCTCTCGCCTATGGATGCGAGTTGTGTTTGGAGTGTGGTGAACATGGCCATCATGGCTTCGGCTGCTTCTCTATTCTCTTCTCCCATGGTGTGCTACAAAGAAAGAAGACAAGTTAGGATGCTCCTAAATTATTAGGAGGGTTTTCTTTTTATAAGGGGTTTGAAAAAATGCAAAAAGGAAAAATCCTAAGGAAAGGAAATTCGAATAAAGGAAAAAGGAAACTTCCTAGACAACTTGTGCTAGCTGTCCAATTCGAAATCTTTTGGGTATTTTCCTATTTTCTTTTTTTTCTTTTTGTTTTCTTTTTAATTTAAACTTAAAATTAATGGAAATATGAATTTAAACAAAAAGGAAAACGTGAATGGCAATGCAAAAGTGAATCTAAACCCTAGTGATACACGTAGGAGGCTAGATGCACTCGGTTTGGAGTTTGAGGTTATTTTTTTTTGATTTTTCTTGAATGCGACTTAAACTAATGCAAGAACACAAAACAAAACAAGCAAAAGGATAGAAACAACCTGGTTTAGGAGCTTTAAGCTCTGATACCAAAATGATACAAGCCTTGATTCAAGGATGTATGCGCGTGGGCTGTTTGTAGAAGATTAGGTGAGAAACTCAACCTTAGGCTTCTGGATAGGGGTTTTCTGGTTGGTAAACGATGGAAGGGTGAAGTGAACCACACGAGGGGTGATGAACCTCGTGATAAATCACAAACTTAGAGCTAGGAGGGCTGGTCTCAACTAGGTTCTAAGCGCACAAGATTCTTGAGAGAAAACTTGTAGGAAAAAGTTCTATCTTTATTAATATCAAAAAGGTTGTCGAACTACAATGCTGGAAGGAGCCTTATTAATATGCTCGACAGCTTGACCTTATAGGGTCGACTCAAATAAAGAAAAGGAAAGTTTACAAAAGTGCACAAAAGGAAAAGATACAAAAGTGCATAACCGAAAAAGGACCTATTCCTAAAATGTTCTTGACTCAAAAATTTAAAGCATCTAGATCCTACCCTGCAAAACAGAAAGAGGCATATATTCGAATTGAAACTTACCTTAACTTACCTCACGGCCAAGAAATGGAAGGTGGCCGTCCTTGTGGCATGCACGCGCCTTGCTCCTAGTCTTCGACTTGGAGTAGGGTTAAATATCTTTGGGCCCTGACCTCTCTTGCCCCTAAAGCCCAAGTCTCTGATGTTCCTTGTGTTGTTGAGAAGCCTTTGGACTCTAATTTGCTCTTCTGGCCCATTGTCCTTAGATGATCTTCCTCTAGGAGCTTGTCGACCCATAAGCTGAATTTGTGGAAGAGTGCCCTTGATCTGCTTCTTGTCATTGCTCCTTGAGGTACTACTGGTGTTGAGACTTCCTCTAAGTGCATGTCCTGGAGCTGGTAGCTCATTTGATCCGAGTCCTCTTGTGTAGAAGTGGAAGTGCGTGTGTACTCGGCTGGATCGGCTGTACCGGCTGGATTGGTGCGTGGTACTGGCCAGGATGCCTTCAGGACCGGCCAAGTTGATCCCGGAGTCGGCGGCATCACCAGAGGGACCGGCGGTGTCATCCACGTCCCCACCAAGTGTGCCGGAAGCTTGGGCCTCTCCGCCGGCGATGCTGACCGGTCTGGTCCTATAGGTCGAGGGTCCGGCGGTACTGTCTGGTCCGGTAGACGTGCCAGATGGTCCTGCTGTCTCGGGCAAGCTTCCTGGTCGGCCAGTCTGGTCTCCTGGCTGGATGTACGAACTGATGTCCTCATCATAGCCTTTATCCAGGAGCTCCTTGACTTGCTTCTCAAGCTCTTTGGACTCCTCTAGACTCATCCGGTAGGCTGGCCGGTTGGGCAGGACTGCTCCGGGCACGAGGTCGATCTGGTGCTCTATGCCTCGTAGGGGAGGTAAGCCTGCTGGTATCTATTCCGAGAACACATCCTGGAACTTGTTGCGGAGAGATACTTCAGGAGGTAGCTCTACCTGTTCTTTCTCAACATTCAACACTTCTTTGAAAACCATTAGTAGCATTCGATCTTTCGAGGCTAAAGCTCTCCGGACATGACTTGGTTGAATAAGAAAATTAGATTTAATGGGCTTCTTTCCTTACTCATTTGCTGTTGAAGCTCATGTACCTGGGCAGGTGTGAGAGGAGCTAGGCTGACCTTTCTTTTGTCATGCACAAAAGTGTAGAGATTTGTTCGGCCATCATGCCTGGTCTCCTTGTCAAACTGCCATGGCCTTCCTAGCAGAAGATGGCCAGCTTGCATGGGCACCACGTCGCACACAACTTGGTCTTGGTACTTGCCCACACTGAATGGCACAGTGACTTGCTCATGGATCTTGAGCTCCACTTTGTCATCGAGCCATCTCAGTCTATATTGTCGAGGATGCCTTGTCTTCTCTAGACCTAGCTTATCAACCATATATGCACTAGCAACGTTCGTGCAAGAACCACCATCTATGATGAGGTTACATACCTTGCCCTTGATGGTGCAATGGCTGTGGAAGATGTTCTCCCTTTGGATGGTCTCTGAAGGATCCACCATTGCACTGAGGATGCGTCTAGTGACCAGCACTTCCCCCACACCAGGGTACTCAATGTCACCGTATTCTCCTTCTGGTTCATAGTCCTCTTCATCTTGGGACTCATACTCTCCAGCCTCCGTAATCAGCATGACCCGGTTGTTTGGGCACTCCCTTGAGATGTTTCCACGACCCCTACACTTGAAACAAGTGATGTCACGTGATCTTTGAGGGTTAGAAGACTTACTAGGCTCTCTCTGGTCACGGGTTGGTTCAGGAGGCTTGCTCTTGAACCTTGACTCGATCTCTATGCTCTTGCCTTTGTCTACGGGCTTAGGAATGTTGCTTGGTGCCCAAGGCGTCTTAGTCTTGCTGCGGATGTCTTGGCTCTTACGTTTGACGTGCTGCTCAGCTTGGACAGATAGGTGGAACAAGTCTTTGAAGTCATTACAGATTTGCCTTTCCACCTTGCGGCTGATTCTTTCTTGGAGTCCATCCAAGAATTGTGCCATCAACGCTTCTTCATCATCATTGAGCTCCAGCCTGTTCCTTAGCTTCTCGAACTCTTCATAGTACTCCTCTACTGATCTGGTACCCTGCTTAAGAGTATGAAAACGACGTTGCAAGTCCCTATGAAAGTAAGGTGGAACAAACCTTTGTCGCATGATATCTTTCATGTCGACCCATGAGTCTATGGGCCTCATTCTTTTCCTCCTTCGGTCAGATACCTCATGATCCCACCAGATGAGAGCATTGTCCGTGAGTTGTGCTACTGCCATTGAGAATCTCCTAGCCCCTGGTTGGTTGTAATGATCAAAGATATGATCCATTCTTCTCTCCCAATCTAGGTAAGCCTCGGGGTATACTTTTCCTGGAAAACTTGGAGGAGTTAGCTTAACATCAGGATGAGTTACCCGGTTGTAGGCGTGTTCATCTCCATCCTCATGATGTCTAGGAGGCATCCTTGGTCTCTGGTGAAGACCATATGGATTGAAGCCATCATCTTCTGCCTCTGGTTGTCGTGGAGGTCCTCTCGGCCTAGGGTGATAGTCATGAGGCTGCACGTCCTCATCTCCTTCTAGCTGGGGTTCCTCCTGTTCGTGCCGTGTCCTAAGGTTCTCAGGACCCTCAGCACGGCCTTGCTCAGCTCTCACGTGCCTTATGGCCTGGAATCTCACAGGCCTCTCCACGCGCTCCAATCTCTCGCCTATTGATGCGAGTTGCGTTTGGAGGGTGGTGAACATGGCCATCATGGCTTCGGTTGTTTCTCTATTCTCTTCTGCCATTGCGTATTACAAAGAAAGAAGACAAGTTATGCTGCTCCTAAATTGATTAGGAGGGTTTTCTTTTATAAGAGGATTCGAAAAAAATGCAAAAAGGAAAATCTGAGAAATGGAAAAATTCGACAGAATGGAGATTTGAGAAAAATGGAAACTTTCTTGACAACTATTGCTAGCTGTCCAATCGAATTCTTTTGGTACTTTTCTTGTTTTCTTTTTCTTTTCTTTTTAATTTAACTTAAAATTAATGGAAATATGATTCAAACAAAAACAAAAACGTGAATGGCAATGCAAAAGTGAATCTAAACCCTAGTGATACACGTAGAAGCTAGATGCACTCGGTTTGGAGTTTGATGTTATTTTTTTTATTTTTCTTGAATGAAACTTAAACTAATGCAAGAACTAGAAACAAAACAAGTTAAAGGATAGAAAGAACCTGGTTTGGGAGCTTTAAGCTCAGATACCAAAATGATACAAGCCTCGATTCAAGGCTTATATGCGCGTGGGCTGTTTGGAGAAGGTTAGGTGAGAAACTCGACCTTAGACTTCTTGGATAGGGGTTTCCGGGTTGGTATTCGATGGAAGGGTGAGGGAACCACACGAAGGGTGATGAACCTCGTGATAAATCATAAACTTAGAGCTAGGAGGATTGGTCTCGACTAGATTCTAAGCGCACAAGTCTCTTTTGAGAGAAAGCTTGTTGGAAGAAAGTTCTACTTTATTAATATCAAAAGGTTGTCGAACTACAATGCTGGAAGGAGCCTTATTAATATGATCGACAGCTTGACCTTCTAGGGTCGACTCAAAGAAAGAAAAGGAAAGATTACAAAAGTGCACAAATGGAAAATGTACAAAAGTGTATAACCGAAAAAGGACCTATTCCTAAAATATCTTTGACTCAAAAATGTAAACAATCTAGATCCTATCCTGCAAAACAAAAAGACGCATATATTCGAATTGAAACTTACCTTACTTACCTCACGGCCAAGAAATGGAAGGTGGCCGTCCTTGTGGCATGCACGCGCCTTGCTCCTAGTATTCGACTTGGAGTAGGGTTAGGAATCTTTGGGCCCTGACCTCTTTTGCCACTAAAGCCCAAGTCTCTGAAGTCCCTTGCATTGTTGAGAAGTCTTTGGACTCTTCTTTGCACTTCTGGCCGATTGTCCTTAGTCGATCTTCCTCTAGGAGCTTGTCGACCCATATGCTGAACTTGTGGAAGAGTGCACTTGATCTGCTCCTTGTCATTGCTCCTCGTGGTACTACTGGTGTAGAGACTTCCTCTAGATGCATGTCTTGAAGCTGGTAGCTTATCTGGTCCGAGTCTCCTTGTGTAGAAGTTGAAATACTCGTGTACTCGGCTGGATTGGCTGTACCGACTGGACTGTGCGAGGTACTGTGCGGAATGCCTTCTGGACCGGCCAAGTTGATTCCGGAGTCGGCGGCATCACCAATGGGACCGGCGGTGTCATCCACGTCGCCACCAATTGTGCCGGAGGTTTGGGCCTCTCCGCCGGCAATGCTGATCGGTCCGGTCCTGTTGGTCGAGGGTCCAGCGGTACCGCTTGGGCCGGCAGACGTGCCAAATGGCCCGGCTATCTCGGACAAGCTTCCTGGTCGGCCAGTCTGGTCTCCTGGCCGGACATACGACCTGATGTCTTCATCACTGCTCATCCATCTGTGACATGTCTTGCCACACTTCATGAGATTCAATCATACTGCACCACATATGCAATGTCCACCTGGACAACTCTTCACTGTTGCATCACCTATGCAACGATCATCTATGCACCTCTATGCTAACAATCTCCCCTTTTTGGTCTAAGTGTGACACTTCAATGTACCTGCATCAACCAAATGACCAAGCACACACATACACACAACTAAACTTGGATAACATTCACAACAACCCGTTATAAACACAAAACTATTGATTCAACACACAACTATCGATCTGATTTAGATTCTAGTATCCTAAGATACATCAGTTCTGAATCATAACACACACTAAGCATCATAACACCACTTCTACATTCGACCTGGTACGTAACAACATTCAACCTGATGAATACTCTCCCTATCGTTTGGAATTTGTTCCCCATGAGGGCTTTCGGCTTTCATCCTCTCCAATACACCTGCTTATAACACACATATGCAAATATATTCTCTCCCTACTTGAGTGCACAATTGGTGCAAAATTCGTAAAATACAGAATCGTTGCACAATAATGCGACATCTGTCCAATCCCTTGAATTTCTCACTCTTAGACATATGCTTGACACATTATAGGCAGTTTGAATAGTTATATCAATGGAGTTTAACTCAATTCATCATCCTGCATACCCGAAAAATTCATGACAAATCGAAATCAAAAATTTTCTAATATTAAAACATGAAATCTACTCTATCGAACAAATACCTGTACGGAAAGTCTAATACAAATATAATCAGTGGAACACCATGCGATTATCACTACTCTCATCACGATGTGGTGCATTTAAAGAAAACTTACGATCAACATGCCAACCACCACTAATGTCATAGATAATATTCAAAGCAACTTGTCAACATACATTCTATCACCAGAGGCTATAAGGTTTGAATCATGATCTATCTCAACTGAGATTGTGGTAGCAACTTGAGCCGAGAACACATTTTTCATTCCCCAAGAATTTCTTCTGTCCAATCTGGACAGTGATCATGCTTAGAACAGAATGTTGTATCATCCTGTGCCAAACCGAGTATCCATCACGTATGACCTTATTTTCTTACATTTTTCTCATTCCCTTTTTTTCTTTCGGTTTCTTTCCCTTTTTTGATTTATTATTATCTACAGCCATTGCCACTACTGCATAAGTTCATTGCACACATTCTTTATTTCACTAATAGTGGCTGACATGAGGTTTTGAGGAGGTGATATATACAATGGGAGTAAAAACACATCTTGAATCAAGATAACGACAACCCTCATAACATCCTCACTAATGCACACTCGATCAGATCTCACACATACCAAGAGCTTTTCGCAGAGATACAAATGTGTTGAAATCATATGACTTTGTAAAAATATCAGCATGTTGTTTCTCGGATGTGACATGAACAATTTCAACAACTTTATACTCCACTAACTCTCTAACAAAATGATGCCTAATATTAATATACTTAGTCCGTGAGTGTTGGACAGGGTTCTTAGATATATTTATTGCACTCATGTTATCTCAATGCACCAAAAGGATTTCGGATTTCATACCATACCTAGCAAGAATGTGTTGCATCCAGATGAGTTGTGTGCAACAGCTACCCAATGCCATATATTCTCCTTCAGCTGTGGAAAGTGTGACACAATTCTATTTTTTCTGCATGATATCATGTTGTTTCCGAGAAAGAAACATTCTCCGGAAGTGCACTTTCTATCATCTAGATTTCCGGCCCAATCTACATCACAAAAACCAGCCAAATTAACATTAGTATCCTTGGTGTAAAATAGACCTAAGTTCAGAGTCCCTTTCACATATTTGATGATGTGTTTCACAGCAACCAAATGTGAGGTGTGTGGGCTCGCTTGGTATCTTGCACATACTCCAACACTATAGCACAGGTCTGGTCGACTTGCTGTCAAGTACAACAAACTATCAATCATTGCTCGGTACAACTTCTCGTCAACATTAGTCACTTTTAAGTCCTTAGACAGCTTAATTGTGGTGCTCATGGGAGTATTGGCCTCTTTGCTTGTCTGCATTTCAAACCGTGTCACAAGATTTTGGGCATATGTGCTTTGTGGCACAAAGATACCCTCATCAGTTTGTTTAACTTGTAGCCCAAGAAAATAGTTCAATTCCCCAACCATACTCATCTCAAACTCGTGAGTAATGGTACTGAAAAACTGATAAAAAGACTTTTCTTCGTTCCTCCAAAGATAGTGTCATCAACATAGATTTGCACTATCAAGATATGGTCTGATTCTTCTTGATAAACAATGTCTTGTCTACTCCACCTCTTTTGAATCCCGTTGTAACCAAGAATCAAGAAAGACGCTCATACCAGGCTCTAGGTACTTGCTTTAGCCCATACAATGCTCGATTAAGCTTGTATACATAGTCTGAATATTTCGGATCCTAAAAGCCTTTTGGTTGTGCAACATAAATTTTCTCCTGAAGTATCCCGTTCAGAAACGTACTATTCACATCCATTTGAAAAAAACTGAAATTCATTTTGCAACCAATACCAAGTAGCAATCTAATAGAATCAAGGCATGCCATAGGTGCACAAGTCTCATCAAAATCAATAACTTTGGTACCCGCCATATTCATGTGCCCTGGTCTTAAAAATCCACTTAGTACCCGCCATATTCATGTGCCCTGGTCTTGGAACCAAATCCTATACATCATGCTTAGTGAACTGATCCAACTCATCTTGCATTGTCTTGATCCAAAATTCATCGCATACTACTTCATGAACATCCTTTGGCTCACATAAAGACACAAAACAATCCAATTTTACCATGTTTTTGAAGTTGATGTGTATCTTTCTGGTTCTTCTCCCATCCTGGACTTCACCAATAACATCATCAACCGAATGATTACGATGCACTTGAACTGGTCTAGGTTCATCGATTGGTCTTGGAACCAAATCCCATACATCATGCTTAGTGAACTGATCCAACTCATCTTGCATTGTCTTGATCCAAAATTCATCGCATACTGCTTCATGAACATCCTTTGGCTCACATAAAGACACAAAACAATCCAATTTTACCATGTTTTTGAAGTTGATGTGTATCTTTCTGGTTCTTCTCCCATCCTGGACTTCACCAATAACATCATCAACCGAGTGATTACGATGCACTTGAACTGGTCTAGGTTCATCGATTGGTCTGTCGTGTATAACTACCTGAACATCCTCAACTGGGACTTCACGTTCCTAGATACGTGACACACACGGATCCTGTGTAACGTTTTCAAGTGTAGGGCAACATTTATCATTGAAGACCACGTTCACCGACTCCACAATCGTTTTGAGTGGCTTGTTGTAGATCCTATATGCCATATTGTGTGTTTAATATCCCATGAATAGACCCTCATCACACCTACAATCAAACTTTCCCAAGTTGTTCCTATCATACAAGACATAACAAATACATCCAAAAACATGGAAATAGCTCAAGTTAGGAGTTTTCCCTTTCCAAATCTCGTAGGATGTTGTCATGGTACCAGGTTTGACATACACCCTATTCACAATATAGCACGTGATGCTTATAGGTTCAGCCCAAAATCTGGTTGGAACATTGCTTACATACATCATCGCCCTAGCCATTTCTTGAAGTGTTCTGTTTTTCCTCTCCACAAACCCATTCTGTTGTGGTGTTGTAGGAGCTGAGAATTGATGACGTATCCCTTGCTTCTGACAGAACATTATGAAAGCTTTTTTTTGAAATTCTCCTTCATGGTCGCTTCTGATTTGGAAAATGCCATTTTTCTCGGCTCGAAGTTGTAGGAAAAATATCTTGAAGCTTTCCATTGCATCTGATTTATCTTTGAGAAACCTCAACCAAATGAACCGCAAAAAATCATCCACCATAACAAGAATATACCTCTTCCCTGCGATACTTTCAGTTTGAATCAAACCCATCAAATCCATGTGAACTAGATCAATTATCTTCTTTGAACCGATTTCTTTAACTTGCTTGTGTTGCATCTTGATTTGTTTACCTTGACAGCAAGCTTTGCAGGTGGTATTTGTACTGCCTTCCAGCTTAGAAATCCCTCAAACCACTTGTGCTTGTACATTCATGTGTCCAAGACGCCGGTGCCACAAGTCTAACTAAGACTCGACTACTGATAGGCACGATTCTGATGTAGTCCACATGTAGCAGTTGTTAGTTGATCTCACTCCAAACAGTTTTGCACATCCTTGCTCATTCATTGCTTGACAGTCTGTTTTGGTGAATTATATTGTCCAACCATCGTTGCACAGTTGACTAATACTGATTAGATTTGTCTTCATTCCTTGGACGTAGTACACATTTCTCAGGTAGGGCTGTGTATTTGGATCAAGCTCATCAACACCCATTATTTTCCCTTTACCTCTATCTCCAAAAGTCACAGTGCTTGCTTTAGCTTTGACGCATGTTTTCAAGAGTTTTGGATCTCCCGTCATGTGTCGTGAACACCCACTATCGAAGTACCACATAGTGCATTCCTGACTTGACCGAGATATATATGCCACCTTGGCGTCAAGATTTTCTTTTCCCTATTCATTTTGTTGAACATACAGATTGCACACAGATTTTCTGTTCGACATAGTGGGCATCTCCTCGTATAACACTATTTTGTCAATCCAAACCATACGATACCTCCTAGGTTCCAGATAACATTGACCTTGTTCCCAATCCTTTCTGATACATGTTTGAAATGCTCTACATCTTCGTCTATATGACCCTTCGCTCCACAATAGTAGCATTCTTTATGTCTGATTCCTATGTAACCATTTACCACTGGGTTCTTTCCAACCACAGCCGACCTTTTGGCAATAGAATTATTCTGCCATTCACCAACATGATCTTGAGAACCAACACCTATAACAAAGTTTTTCAAAATAATGTTTTCTGCCTTAGAACTGAACCCTCGTTTTCTGTAAATCCTGTGTAACCTAGTCCCCAATGCAATTTTGAAGGTCTCCCCATGGTTAAGATATGATCCAATGACTCATAACCTTTATTAAGCATTTGAACCTTCTTGTAGTTCTTTGTCAGCTCATGTTCCAATGTTCTACTCTTATCCATTTGCTAAATTAGCAGCTTATTCATCTTGTGCAACCGTGTTTCTAGATTATGAATCCTTTGTATCTTACATTGTTCCTTTTGCACAATTTTTGCTTCTTGCACATAACTCGTTTGAATTGAGTTGTTGCTACTCTCTAACTCCAAAATATTGATCTTTGCTTCCAGCATTGCCTTGTCTTTGAGAAATTGCAAGTTCGTGTTACACAATGACACCTAATTATCAAATAGCACTCGGTATTCAGCCTTTGCATCCACATCATCATATGAATCAGAATCTGAATCGAGTCCATCATCATGGTCAATTTGCTTTCTTGTAAATGCAACAAAGTTCATCAGATTTTACTCATCATTACTATAATCAGAATCTATATCACTAAGACTGAGAAGAGATTTTTCACTCCCTTTCTTAAGGTTTGGACATTCGGCTTTTGTGTGTCCAAATCCTTGGCATTCAAAGCATTTGAGCTTTTTTCTCTTAGAAAGTGGACACTCGGATTTGAAGTGACCATAACTGATGAGGTCATCAGCCCAACCCCCGGCCGGCCCAAGGAACACAAAGGCGGCCAAATACGCGCAAAAAGATACATGGGTGTATCTTCATGAATCCAAGCTTAACCAAGAAGCGGCCATCCAAGACCAAACCTGGCCTATAATCCTGACTCACAGAGGACACACGGCGACATGCAGCTCACCCAAAAAAAGACCAAATCAAGTCATGCACCATACATCAAATTGGAGTTTTCGAAACTTACCATATTTGGAACTTTCCTTATATGAAAATCTCCAAACGTTTCTTTGGAGACCAGGATACTTTTTGGTACTTCTAGGAGTTCCCTTAAGCACTTCTAGAAGCTCAAACACGCCTTGGACCAAGCGGGTCCATCCGTGCCTTCAAATGAACCGATTGGAGCCGTTTATGGCAAGTGAGATGACCAACTGGTTTAACCACTTGCAAACCAAAACATGGTGTCCAGGAGATATTATTAAGTCCCTAGAAAAGTCCAAAATAAACCTACCATGCACCAGCCACCAGAGGATCAGACAAATCCCTTTCCTCCAAGACTTGCCATATATGAACCGAAGTGCACTTAATGTGTTCAGATTGCAATATCTCTATTCCTTGCAACTTGGACACGTATTGAAGACTTTCCAAAGCATCCACGATGTGTAAGAATATTGAGATTATAGAGGAGAAATGTGAAGAATTGAATCTGAAAACTCAAAGAGAAGTATGAGAAAATGAGAAATGACTTAGACTTATGGAGAAGAATCTCCTAAGAGTATATTATACATTGAGTCTTTACAGCCCTTTTATAGAGGATTTACAATGTGAACACAAAAGAAAACGAATTCAAACTTGTGGATGAGTTTGAATAGAGGAGGAGCCTGTCAACAACCAATGAGAAGAGAGGAGACAGCATGGGCATGACTGTTTGGTGTGGTTGCCAAGACTGTGTGCAGCATGGGCATGACTGTTTGGTGTGGTTGCCAAGACTGTGTGCAGCATGGGCATGACTTTTCACCTTGATTCTTCTCCCAAGGTAGCTATTTAACCATTTCAACCATGTGGTTAATAATAACCCATCCTTTTTCATTTCCCTTGTTATTCAAACTGATTTTTCGTGCTCACACTTGCCTTGTAGGTCAAGATAGGTCTTATTTGATTTTCCTATGTCAATACTCCCCCTCAAGCTAAAGACTTTGGAATCACCTTAAAGTCTTAAGCTTGGGAACCCAAGGCAACACCTCATTAAAAACCTTATTAAGGAAAACCACTTGGGACAAAACCTTAATAAGGGAAAAGAGTGTGTTGCTCTTGGATTAGGAGACCTTTGATCATGGATGTGATAAATCAACAAGCCCAAGTTTGCTAAAGATGTTCTTGCAAACTTTGAGACTTGCTGCCTTTGTGAAGATGTCAGCTAGTTGGTCTTCACTCCTTGTATAACATGGCAGAATGGTTCCATCTTGAACTTTCTCCCTAACCTTATGGCAGTCGATCTCTATGTGCTTGGTCCTCTCGTGAAACACTGAGTTTGAAGCTATGTGAATGGCTGCCTGATTATCACAATGGAAGGTAATTGGCCCTGGTTGTGCAATACCGAAATCTTTCAAGAGTGCTTTGAGCCAAGTTACTTCATTTGTCAGCTTCCTCATAGCCCTATATTCTGCTTCAGCACTAGAACATGATACCACCTTCTGCTTCTTAGTCTTCCAAGTGACTAAGTTCCCACCAACGAAGGTGCAATACCCAGTGGTTGATTTCCTATCCACCCTATCACCAGCCCAATCCGCATCACAATACCCGACAATCTCAGTGTTCCCATTCTTGCCCATCCATATACCTTGACCAGGAGATCCTTTGATGTATCTAAGGATCCTTTCTACCATGCTCCAATGATATACAGTAGGCTTTTGCATATGTTGACTTACTTGATTCACAGCAAAACACAAGTCTGGTCGTGTGAGGGTGAGGTAGATCAGCTTCCCAACTAGTCTCCTATACTGAGAAACATCCTTAAATAACTCATCAGCTTTCTCCCCCTTTCCGTTGACCTTGTAGCCATCTTCAAGAGGAGTTTTGGCCGGTTTAGCCCCAAGCTTTCCCGTGTCTGTCAACAGATCAAGAGCATACTTTCTTTGGGATAGAAAGAGCCCTTCTTGAGACCGACACACTTCAATACCCAAGAAGTACTTCAACTCTCCAAGATCCTTGATGTCAAATGATCTGTTTAAGAAGGCCTTTGTGGACTGAATTCCTTCCTTATCATCTCCTGTGATGATAAGGTCATCCACATAAACCAAGACCGCCACGATTCCTTTGGAGTTTTGACGAGTGAACAAAGTATGATCTGAATGGGATTTCCTAAACCCATTATCAGTAAGTGTGGAGCTTAATTTGTGATACCAGGCCCTTGGTGACTGCTTCAACCCATATATTGCCTTCCTAAGTCTTAGAACCTGTCCCTCTTTGCAAAAATCTTCAAGGCCTGGTGGTGGAGTCATATACACTTCCTCTTCAAGTTCTCCTTGTAGGAATGCGTTCTTGACATCCATTTGCCATAAGTCCCAAGTCAGATTCGTAGCTAGTGAAAGAACAACCCTTATAGTGTGTAGCTTAGCCACCGGTGCAAATGTATCAGTATAGTCCTCTCCATATGTCTGAGTGAAACCTCTTGCAACTAGACGTGCCTTGTACCTTTCTATGTCCCAATTGCTCTTATACTTGATGGTGAACACCCACTTGGAACTCACAGCCTTCTTGCCTTTGGGAAGTTCTTGTATATCCCATGTATGATTCCTTTCCATAGCTCCCTTCTCATCTCTTACTGCATCTAACCATTCTTTCTTGCTCTCAGCTTCTTCATAAGTCCTTGGAATCTGACTTTGTTCAATCTTTCCAAGGAATGCTTGATGACTAGATGGCAAGAGGTCAAGGGAACAAACAGCTTGTATGGGATGAGCCACGGCCTGGTTGTTGTAGAATACCCTAGTGTTCCTAAGTCTAGTACTCCTCCTTAAATGCTGAACAGGTGGTGCAGCCTCCTCTACAACCGTTTCCTCTTCCATTTGGTGAATAGGTTCCTCTATACCCACTTCCAAGTCGTCTTGTTCTTGATTTTGGGCCATAGCTTCTTCTTGGATTGGAGTTGGTTCTTGAGTTACCACCCCTTGTTCATTCTCTTGGGTATCTTGTGAACTACTTAAGGTTCTTGTTTCTTCGTGTCTTGAATCCTTTGGCAGATCATTTCCCAAATGATTCAAGAGAAACCTCAAACTCGTAGCCAAATCAGAAGGTGACCTTGAGAGATCCTTCAATCCTTCCCAATCTTTCTGATCATAATAGCTTTGTTCTTCTATGAACTTGACATCTCTAGACACATATGTCCTGTTGTTGCTCGGATCATAGCACTTATAACCCTTTTGTGTTGTCGAATATCCAAGGAACATACACTTGATGCTCTTTGCCTCCAACTTGTTTCTTAGATCACCTGGAACATACACAAAGCACACACACCCAAATACACGTAAATGATCAATGGAAGGTTTAGTTTTATTGAGTACCTCAAATGGGGATATATCTTGCAAGACTTTGGTTGGAATCCGATTGATGAGGTAGCAAGCAACCAAGACTGCATCTCCCCAAAAACTTTTAGGAACATTGGTATGAAACATCATGGATCTTGCTACTTCCATTAAGTGTCGGTTCTTCCTTTCAGCAACTCCATTTTGTTGTGGTGTGTGTGGACAGCTAGTTTGATGTAGTATTCCATGTTTGTTTAGATGAGCTTTGAATCTTTGACTTGTGTATTCCCCTCCATTATCTGATCTTAACACTTTGATCTTGGCATTGAATTGATTAGTAACATAATTATGAAAGTTTATAAATGCCTCATAAACCCTATCTTTAGATGGAAGTAATGTAACCCATGTATATTTCGATTTCTCATCTATAAAGGTCACAAAGTATTTATTCCTATCTCTAGACATGTAAGGTGAGGTCCAAACATCGGAATGTACTAAATCAAAGCAATGCTCATAAATTGTAGACGATTTAGGGAAAACAACACGACAATGTTTGCCAAGGATACAAGCCTCACAAACTGAGTGATCATAAGCGACATTAGGAATTATTAAGCTTAAAGCACGAGCATGAGGATGTCCTAATCTAGCATGCCATAAGACATCTTTATTAGCAAAAACACAGGATTTGAAAGCTAAGGAATCCAAATTGCTTGGAGGGTCTTCAAGAACATAGAGCTCATCTTGAGTTACACCACCTCCAAGTATCTTACCACTCTTAATATCCTGAAAGTAAACATTGTTAGGCCCAAATGTAACATTGCAATTGAGGTCTTTAGTAGCCTTTTTGACAGAAACTAGATTAGACTTAAATTTAGGTACAAAGAATGCATTAGTTTCTTTGTCAAATAGTCTTAATTTTCCGGTTCCTTCAATTGGAATACCCTTACCATCAGCTATAGTTACTTGTCCTAGACATGGTTCAATGTTCTTTAACAACCTAGCATTGCTAATCATATGGTGAGAAGCACCTGAATCCACTACCAACTTATGATCTGGTTTATCAAGCGATTTATGGGAGTAGAGTGTGATACCGGAGAGTTTTGAGGCATAGGCCTTGATGAGATCCTCCAAGTCACTCTTCTTAACATACTCCATGGATACATTCATAGCTAGCTCCCCTCCTTGGTTGGATGAACTTGCCGGTTCAGTCGCAACCATTTGAGAGATGTTAGCCTTTGAATCCTTGAACCGGTTTGGCTTGAGATGAGGATGAAGTATCCAGCACTTGTCCTTGATGTGGCCATTCCTCTTACAATGCTCACACATCACACTCTTCCTATCCTCTTGCTTAAACACGCTTTTGTTGGCCATGACTAGTTCTCCTTTACCACCAAACAAACCAATGTTGCCTTGCTCCCTTTGAATCCGTGAGCACACCTCTTCGAAATCAGGGAGTTTTGGCTCTCTCAGGATGGACTTAATCACATCCTTAAAGGCTGGATTTAGGTTGAGAAGGAGCCCAAATATCTTGTCTTGTTCCTTCCTTTCATTAAGCACCTTTGGATCCATAGAACTTGGTCTCAACATGTCAAGCTCGGACCATGTTGACTGGAACTTGCCCAGGAATTTTGTGAACTCCATATCCTCTTGGTGTAGATCATTGAGAGCCTTCTTAACCTCATACACACGGCTGAGGTTTGAAACATCCCCATACACCCTCTTGAGAGTGTCCCAAAGAGACTTGGCAGTTTCACAATGTGAATAAGCTTCAAGAATGGATGGGTCCAATGAATTTTGGAGGAATCCAAGGACTGATTGATCTTCTTGGAACCACCTAGCTTCTTCTTTTCTTGTTGCCTCATCCTTCTTCTCCTTTGGATCATCTATAGATGGAGTATTATCCTCCAAGATGTGATTCCAAAGTCCTTTGCCACAAATGGCTGTCTTGATGGTTCTTGACCATAATGTGTAGTTCAAGCCTTTGAGAACTACTGCTATCACCGTAGGTTTCAGGCTGGAACTAATTTGAACTGTATCCTCCATTGTTAGGCTTTGAAGAGCTCAAAGGAAGCAGCTTTTATGGTTGAATGAAACCGTGAGTTTTTAGTCTAAAGACTGAGAGATTTTGACAGAATTTTAGATTAGAAACTGAGAGATTTGAGTAGAAAAGATAAGAGAATGATCTTATGCTCTGATACCATGTAAGAATATTGAGATTATAGAGGAGAAATGTGAAGAATTGAATCTGAAAACTCAAAGAGAAGTATGAGAAAATGAGAAATGACTTAGACTTATGGAGAAGAATCTCCTAAGAGTATATTATACATTGAGTCTTTACAGCCCTTTTATAGAGGATTTACAATGTGAACACAAAAGAAAACGAATTCAAACTTGTGGATGAGTTTGAATAGAGGAGGAGCCTGTCAACAACCAATGAGAAGAGAGGAGACAGCATGGGCATGACTGTTTGGTGTGGTTGCCAAGACTGTGTGCAGCATGGGCATGACTGTTTGGTGTGGTTGCCAAGACTGTGTGCAGCATGGGCATGACTTTTCCACCTTGATTCTTCTCCCAAGGTAGCTATTTAACCATTTCAACCATGTGGTTAATAATAACCCATCCTTTTTCATTTCCCTTGTTATTCAAACTGAATTTTCGTGCTCACACTTGCCTTGTAGGTCAAGATAGGTCTTATTTGATTTTCCTATGTCAATACTTCACGTCGACCCAAGAGTCTACGGGCCTCAATCTTCTTCTCCTACGGTCAGAAGCCTCACGATCCCACCAGATGAGGGCATTTTCCTTGAGTTGTTCTACTGCCATGGAGACTCTCCTAGGGTCTGGTTGGTCGAAGATGTGATCCGTCCTCCTCTCCCAATCAAGATAGGCCTCGGGGTCTAGTTTTCCTACAAAACTTGGAGGTGTTAGCTTAACATCATGACTGTTTACCTGATTGTAGGCGTAGTCATCTCCATCCTCATGATGTCTGGGGGGCATCCTTGGTCTCTGGTGATGACCATAGGGCTCGTAGCCATTGCCCTCTACTTCTGGTTTCCGTGGAGGTCCTCTCGGTCTAGGGTGATAGCCGTGAGGCTGCGCGTCCTCATCTCCATCCGGCTGGGGCTCTTCCTGTTCTGGCTGTGTCCTATGGTGATCAGGACCTTCAGCACGGTGTTGGTCAGCCATCACGTGCCTTATGGCCTGGAATCTCACCGGCCTCTCCGCGCTCCAGCCTCTCGCCGATTGATGCGAGTTGTGTTTGGAGGGTGGTGAACATGGTCATCATGGCCTCGGTTACTTCTTGATTTCCTTTAGCCATCGTGTGCTACAAGAAGAGAAACAAGTTAATTTGCTCCTAAAATTTATTAGGAGAGTTTTCTTTTATAGTAGGAGAGGCAAATAGAAGAAAAGGAAAATTTGAGAGAAAGGAAATAGTAGAAAAAAAAAGAAAACTTTCTAACAATTAATACGCAAATATCCTAGATCTTTTTGGTCGATTTTCTTGGTAATTTTCAATTTTTTTTTCTTTTGATTTAACGTAGTTAAGAATGGAAATTATGCTTTAACAAAAATGAAAAACCGAAGTTGCAATGCAAAGAATGAATCTAAACACTAGTGATGCACATCTAAGCTATATGCACTCGGTTTGAAGTCTAGATGTCATTTTTTTTTTCTAAATGAAACTTAAAATAATGCACGAATTGGAATTAAGACTAAAGTAAAGGATAGAAAAAACCTGGTTTTAGGAGCTTAAGCTCTGATACCAAAATGATACAAGCCTTGAATCAAGGCCATAACACTCGCGGACTGGTTGGAGAAGATTAGGCGAGAACTCAACCTTAGGCTTCTGGATAGGGGTTTTCTGGTGGGTATTGGATGGAGAGGTGAAGTGAACCATACAAGGGGTGATGAACCTCGTGATAAATTAGAACTTAGAAGATAAGAGGGCTGGTCTCAACTAGGGTTCTAAGCGATAGAATTTTAGGAGAAAAACTCGTAGGAAAAAGTTCTATCTTGATTAATATCAAAAAGTTGTCGAACTACAATGCTGAAGGAGACTTATTAATATGCTCGGTAGCTTGACCTTATAGGGTCGACCCAAATTAGAAAAATGGAAAAGTTACAAAAGTGCACAAGGAAAATTACGAAAAGGAAATAATCAAAAAAGGACAACTATCAAAATTGTTCTTGACTCAAAAATGTAAAACTTCTAATTCCTACCCTGAAAAATAGAAAAGGCAAGTATATAAATGAAAACGTACCATTCTTACCTTTCGGCCAAGAAATGGAAGGTGGCCGATCTTGTGGCATGCACACGCCTAGCTTCTAGTCTTCGACTTGGAGTAGGGTTATGAATTGTTGGGCCCTGACCTCTTTTGCCACAAAAGCCCAAGTCTCTGGAGTCCTTTGCAATGTTGATAAGCCTTTAGACTCTTCCTGGTACTCTTGGCCCAATGCTCCTTTTCGATCATCTTCTAGGAGCTTGTCTACCCACAAACTGAACTTGTGGAAGAGTGCCCTTGTTCTGCTCCTTGTTATGGCTCCTTGTCATGGCTCCTGGTGGCATCACTGGTGTAGAGACTTCATCCAGGTTCATGCCTTGAAGCTGGTAGCTTAGCTGATCCGAGTCTCCTTGTGAGATGTGGCAATGGTGGTGCAATCGGCTGAATCGGCTGGACTGTGCAAGGAGCTGGCCGAGTTGTCATTAGAGCCGCCCTGATTGGTTTTTGAGCCAGCGTCCTCACCAGTTGGGCCAGCGGTGTTATTCACTTCGCCGCCAGTTGGGCCGGAGGTTTGAGCCTCTTTGCCGGAAAAGTTGGCCGGCCCGGCCCGGCTGATCATAGGGCCGGCGGTACCGCTTGGGACGGCAGATGCGCCAAATGGCCCGGCTGTCTCGGGCAAGCATTCTGGTCGCCCATTCTGGTCCTCTTGATGGCCAGACGATCTGATGCCCTCATCATCCCCTCCCTCTTCAGTAGGTTTTGACCTCAAAACTGGCTCATATGCCAGGAAACGAGCTAAATTAGTTACATTGAATGTGTTAGACACATTAAACTCACCTGGAAGCTCAATCTGGTAGGCGTTGTTGTTGATCCTCTCCAGCACTCTGAATGGTCCATCTCCTCTTGGGGCCAGCTTGTAACTCCTTAGGTTGGGGAACCTCTCTTGCTATAGGTGTAGTCACACCCAATCGCCTGGTTGAAAAATCATCTCTCTTCTCCCCTTGTTGGCGTGAGTCACATACTGACCCGTCCTCTTCTCCAGGTTCTCTGCTACCTTCTGGTGTATCTTCTTGATGAATTCTGCCTTGGATGCTCCATTAAGGTTGGTCATTTCTGTTGGTGGCAGTGGTGTTTGCTCCAACGGAGTTTGAGGGTTGAAACTGTAGACCACTTCAAAAGGGGTCTTCTTTGTGGCTGAATGCACTGCTCGGTTGTACGCAAACTCTATGAATGGCAGGCACTCCACCCATGTCTTGAGGTTCTTCCCTAATGTGGTCCTGAGAAGAGTCGACGATGTCCGGTTGACTACTTCAGTTTGCCCATCGGTTTGAGGATGGTTGGTGGTAGGGAAGAGCAGCTTCGTGCCTAGCTTCCTCTAGATGGTCATCCAGAAGTGGCTTAGAAATTTGGTGTATCTGTCTGACATGATAGTCCTTGGCACTCCATGAAGCCTTACTATTTCTTTGAAGAACATCTCGGCTGTTTGCGTGGCATGATTAACATTGGCACATGGGTTGAAATGTGCCATCTTGGAGAATCGGCCCACCACTACAAAGATGGCATCTTTGTGGTTGATCTTGGGCAGACCTAGAACGAAGTCCATGGAAATGTCCACCCATGGGTGAGTAGGTATGGGCAGATGATGGGCACATCAGGTCGTATGGCTGGACAGGAGACCAGACTGGCCGACCAGGGAGCTTGCTCGAGACAGCCGGGCCATTTGGCGTGTCTACCGGCTCAAGTGGTAACGCCGGGCCTTCGACCAGCCGGGCCGGACCGACCAAAATTTCTGTCAGAGAGGCCCAAACCTCCAGCC